>CM046045.1:5491213-5673597 GCA_025215565.1 Flaveria ramosissima
ATCCTCCAGTCATAATACCACCATTTGAAGTAGGGAGCGAAGTCCTGAGGCATTTACCGTAAGGGAATCTTGGACATTGTGCGCGGGGGACTCCACTTCAACACCACCTTCGGTCTTCCAGAAATAGGATCAACTTCAGACTTATGAATGAACCTCTTCGGTTGTTGAGGTCTGAAGTTTACCCACCTGGTGTGGTATTCCTTCTTTAATGTAGCCTCAAACCATCCTGACATCTTCCTCGGATTAGCATACAGAAGATCTAAACATGCCAGACGGTTGAGCTCAAAACCAGGAAGAGTCTTCAGATCATGAGGATATCTGAAGTACTCGATTCCTTTCTCTCTCTTAACAACATAAACATCCAAATCTTCAAACTATGCCAATGCTATAATCTTGCCTGACACTTTTTGATGTCTTTTGACTCTGTAAAGTTTGGTGTAGGCATTCTGCTTTGGAGGTGCGCGCTGGGCTTTCAATTCAGCAAAGCAAGCGGCCCATTCAGCTTTCTTGAGGTCAACATTAGCATCTGAAGCTTGGGCTTTATTTTCATCCTTTTCTTTCTCTTTTTCTATCTCTTCCAACTTATCAAAAGTAGCACTGCCAAAAGTATCACCCAAGTTGGGGATAACGTTTCCTTCAGGGTCAGTGTACTCTGGATAATGCTCAGCTGTAACATCCTCAATCTCAATCTCATCAACATCTTGTAGCTCCTCATCACTCAGTACATTTACTTCTGGAGCATCTTTGACAATTTCATCAGAATTGAGTCTGAACATCTCAGCTAGCTGGTCATCGGTCAGATCATGAATGATTTCTCCTTCTTCGGGAGTGTAGCTCACTGACCTTCTGACGATCCCTTGCAAGTCAAGAATCATAGTAAGTTGAGTCTTAACTTGCTGAAGGGGGGCGACATCATATTCATCTGTCTGTTGACCTTCATATGTTTGATTAAACATTCAACACAACACACATAAATCATTAGATAAGACATTTAAAACATACTTAATCATTAATTACATTAATGTAATACACATTTCAAGTACAAAAGATTCAAATACATAAACATCTAATCATTACTTTTGTCTTGATCAGTAGTCTCTTCAGCTTGAGGAGCTGAGGATGAGGCTCCTTGATCTTGATTTCTCTTTGTACGCCTCTCTCTCGCAGATGGATTTGAGGCTGACGCAGAGGCATCACCTTCTTGATCATATTCGTCATTATCATCACCATCTTTTCCTTTTCCACTTTCTTTCTCTACCTCATCATCATCATCATCTTCCTCAGATTCATCTTCATCCTCATCATCATCATCCTCATCATCTCCACCATCATCACCATCACCTTTGATCTTTAGGGGCTCTCCCTTAGATCCCTTCAGCCTAAGCATTATCTTCTTGTTCTTCTTCTCCAATCCTTCAATCCTTTTCACCGATGCCATCACCAACTCGTTTTGACTCTGTAGTGCTTTGTGAGCTCGGCCTAAAGCTCTCTCATACTGAGCATTCTTCTCTGTCAGCTGAACGATCTGCTTGCCTTGGGCATTGTTGACCGCTATCAGCTAGTTAATCTGATTTGCTCTCATGTGATCTGTAGCTAATAGCTTTAGCACCAACCTGTTGAGGTTTGCCAGCTGTTCCTCTAACCCAACAGAGGGTAAAGTGGAGTTATGTGTCATTTGGGATTGGGTGGATGTACCGGCTTGGTGAGTGGTGGTTGTGGTGGTGGATGTGGTGAAGATGGGAGGAGGGATGGGAATGGATTGTGGAGGAGTAGGTGTATGAGTGGTGGATGGAGCGGTGGCTGTGGTAGTGGGTGTGGTAGTGGTGGTGGTAGCTGTGGTAGTGGTGGTGGGAGCTGTGGTAGTGGTGGTGGCTGTGACAGTGGTGGTGGCTGTGGCAGAAGATGTAATCACTGTAAACCTCGGCCTCTTACCCTTTTTGCCATGAGGGTGAGCCATTCTCTTCTTCCTGGAGCCCTTTGCAATAGGCGCTCCCCCTTGGCTGCTGGGCTGGTCAGGGGTGTAAGTAGGATCAGTAACATCAGCAGCTGCACCCCTCGACTCAGCCTGGCGTCCGCCAACCGCCTCGATCCCTCTCTCAGTGGCCACAACCCGACTCCTGACAATCCTCACTAACGGCTCATCATCCGACTCCTCATCCTCATCGACCAAGAAGTCTTGGTGGAAGGCAGCCCTTTCAGTTCCACCAGGTGCCTCACCACCTTGACCTTGATCATCGTCGTCGTCTTCGTCTGTGGGTGCCATGATGGGTTCGACGTCGGAGTCACTGTCATCGTGACGCCACTTCTTACGAGATGGCGCCACGTACTCGTCGTTTGCCAAGTGGCCAAACAGTCTCCTCACCGGGGGCTTTACTTGCTTCCCCCGGTAGACCTACATCCGACCCAGTGTCATATCATCCATAATCTCTAAAACAACCACATCCTCCCTCTCTTTAGGCAGTGAAGGGAGCTTTTGATCAATGATCATCTATAGAAATCTTGGATACATGCAAAACCCCTCCTTCCCCTTTGCCTCTATGTTCTCGACCATGTATGAGAATATCATCTGGGAGAAACTGAACGGGTGGTTTAGCACCAGAGCAACATATGCATTCTGGATTTGATCTTACATCTCGTCAAATCCTCCTCTCCTCGACGTAATGCACTTGAGGATGACGTGAGCTAAGTACTTAAACTGGGGGCACAGGTTGCTTTTATTGAGCACACCTGCGTTGATGTTCCCAGTGTACTTCATCCGCAGAAAGCAGCCCCTAAATGTCAGAGGGTGTAGCTTGGTCGGGTGGTCACCATCTTCACCTAGATCCAGGACTTGCCTAAGATCGGCTGCAGTAATACTGATCTCCTGTCCGAAGATCGAGCTCCGGATGCTGTAGGGCTCAGTGGACCTATCAACAGTAGCCCCTTCCCAGAAGGTCTGCTGGAGTGATCTGTATGGAGTGCACGATGTAGATATGGCCTTGAAGATCCTCGATCTCCTGAGAAAGGCAATGATCCCCGCAAACTCGGAAGCATTCCGAGTGATAGCATCTAAGTGAGCACAGATGTTGTGCTTGGGGCTCATGGACCATCTATCAGCCATGTTGCTGTAACACAAGAAACATATACATTAGATTAGTGCATAACAGAAGACAGTAGGAACTTAAACTGTTTTGATCAAACGGGCTCAGTCGTGCGACCGAACCATACGACTGAGTTTTAGTCGTACGATTGAGTTCAGTCGTACGACTGAGCCTGCGGCTGAGTTCAGTCGTGCTATTGAGCCTGCGACTGAGCTTAGTCTTATGCTATACCATGTTAGGACCGTGTACGGACGGAGTACTAACTGATTTACGTGTATACCAACTCAAATAGTGCGGAATCCTATTTGATTGGTGATCTAATCAGTGAGAACGCACGTAGAATCGATCTTAGAATGAATCTCGTGATTGGTTAACTTGTTTGGTCTTTTTGTGTTCATTATTAGACGTTGTTGAACCTGACTTAACCTCAACCTTCTCAAATTGCTCATCCAAATTAACGATAGGCATTTTACCCTTAGATTTCAAAGTGTCCTCCTTCAGTTTAGTGACAGATTCCACCGCTTGACACGTGGAATCTGGATCACTAACTAGAGGAGTGGTCACCACATGATCCTTAATAGGATTGTTATTTACTGGTCGATATTTAGTATTTAACAAGATCTCATGTGGTGGTGGAACCACTTTGTAACCTAATCCCTCCCCGTTATTTCGTTCTTTCACTAAGTTTTTAACTATGTGAGAAGAACTAGTCCAACTGTGCAGTTTTTGTTTTAATGAATTTACTTCGACTTCCAAAACTGCTTTTTCCTTTTTAGTTTCTTCAAGGGAATTTAAATAGAACTTAATGTCATTTTCTTGGTTAAAAGTCACAACTTCGGTTTCCCTAAGTTGTTTATTTAACAGTTCTATTTTCTCTTTGTAACTATGCTTATTTTGTTTTAAAACGCGATTTGCTTCTGTGCACAGTTGCAAGTCATTTACTAAGCTATCGTTATGATCTAATAACCTAGCAAATTTCAAATCAATGCTTTCCCTAAATTTATTACATTCAACACAAGCATGATTATCAAACAATTGGTCTTTGGTACTTACCTGAGAGGGCGCGGTTGAATCAGCCATCAAAGCAGAGTCTAACTTTTCTGGTTCTGGTGATTCTGAACATTTTGTGCTTGTCCCTTCTTCAGATAGGTGATCGACCACGTTTGCAGTTTCTTCATTATTTGACATCGCGAGTTCCACTGCAATATCACCTTCGCTTGCTGAGTCGTCATCTAAATCCTCAACACTAGCAATGTTGGATTCTCTCGGAGACACAAACCGAAAGCTCCAATCTTGTCCTTCGTCATCCTGAGCGGTCAAGGCCTTAGGATCCTTGCTTGACAAAGTAGGACTACTTGTGGGTTTATCCTGACGATTGAAAGATGAGAATGGATTCCCATTTCCTGTCTTCTTGGGCTTCACACAATCACGCTTGAAATGCCCCTTTTCCCCAAAGTTGAAGCAGGTAACTTTGGTCTTGTCAAAACCAAAAGTTGTGTCCTTAGTAGCAATCAAGTTCTGTGCGGTCTTCTTGACAAACTTCTTAGCTCTCCGGACAGCACTTGCTAAGGCCCACATGATGTCCATTCTCTCCAACTCTTTCTCGTCTACCTGCTCGTAGTCCTCATCTGCCAGATGGCAGTTCCCAATTTTCCCAGCAACTAGTCCGTCATAGGAGTGAACGACAGCTGCTAAGAGATCCATATGCTCCTTTGCTACCTCTATTGTCATATTCCCGAGATTCTCGGTCTTCAGTTTTGTAGCATTGGCTTCAGGTGCTATGTATTGGGTACAAGACGATCCTGACGTGTCAGATCCTGAAGTAGTAGCTTGAGATGTAGCAGCTGAACTCGACATAAATGCCGTTTAAAGAGGTGTTCCAGATGTTTTAGCTTGTGGAGTTGAGTTGTACAGTGATGGATTCTGATCATATGAAGACTTTTGGCCCTTGTACTTCATCCTCAACTCTTCCTCTCTCAGCTTCAGAATGAAATCATTGATATCTAACTTCGCCAGCATCTAATTCTGTCTAAGGTTGGATACAAAGGAAACCCACTTCTCTGGCAACCCATCTGCAAAGTTTGACACCTTGTCCTCCATGGTCGTTGTAACTCCATGAGTGTGCAGCTCACTCATCAAGTGGTAGAACCGATCGATGACGTCATCCAAGCTCTCCTTACCCATTGACGAGAAGTTGTCGAACTCCTTCTTCAAGCTTTAGCCTTTAGAGATTTCAATGATGCATTCCTGTCATACCGGTTTTCCAATTCATCCCACAGCTTATTTGCTTGCTTGTTCTCAGAAAATTGATGGAAGATGTCCTTAGGAATTGACTGAGTTAGCATTGCATATACTTTCTTCTCAGCATTGTACTTTACCTTTTGGCCATCAGTCATGCCACCTAAGGTAAGTTTGACTACATCTGCACCTACAGGCATGCTATACCCTGTCTCTATCGACTCCCACAGATTGGGATCTACTCCATTTAAGTAGATCTCGAATCTTTGCTTCCATTCTGGGTAATCATCTAACGTTATGAGCTTAGAGGGTTTATTGTGATTCCCCACTTCATTTTCCAGAAGCAATAGATTCTGGATCCTTGAATCCCTCCCTGCTGTGAAAGCTGAATATTGGTCCTCCATTACTATCGACTTTGAACTTTAGAACAAACTGTTTTACTTGTGCGACTGAAGGAATGCGATTGAACACTTCGTGCGATTGAACAATGCGGATGGCTCAGACGTGCGAATGAACTAATGCGGATGGCTCAATCGTGCGAATGGACAGATGCGGATGAACAATGCAAATAGGCGGTTCAGTCGTACGAATGGATGAACGACTGAGTCCAATCGTGCGTATGAGGGATGCGGATGGATTCAGTCGTGCGATTGAGTCAATCGTGCGACTGAAGATGCTGAATTTTGAGAATTCGAAGGTTCAAGGTATTTTGACGCAAAAACACGAATTTCTCACTAACCCTAATTGCCGTATGCCGAAAAACGTTAACTTTTTGACCTGGAGACGTCTTAAACACGGTTTGACACAAAAAGATTGCGTTTTTGAGTGAAACACGATTTTTATATCAAAATCGATTGAATCACACGTAAATCAAGAGCCAAAGCTCTGATACAACTTGTTAGAACCGTGTACCGACGGAGTACTAACTGATTTACGCGTATACCAACTCGAATAGTGCAGAATCCTATTTGATTGGCGATCCAATCAGTGAGAACGCAATCTAAACGTTAAGAACGATTGCAATACGATTCAGTGCGATCTATGAACTTGGAACATGTTCTCTGAGGTCTCTGGATGGCTAGGGTATGATTTAGTACGTTGGGATTCGAATTGTTTCGTTTTTCCACGAATTAAGTGGTAATTATTGGTAGGGTTTCTCATTCGTGTGACTGAACCATTAGTATGGTTCAGTCGTGCGACTGAGTCATACGATTGTTCCTTCCGCACGACTGAGGCTTCAGTCGTGCGACTGAGTCAATCTCATGTCACAATTGTGCGACTGATCCAGTCTCCTAGTTCAGTCGTGCGACTGGTTCATTAGCATGAAGTTGTTCATGCGTATGGTCCATTAGCATGGGCCATTCGCATAAGAACTTCACATGACTAAGTTTAAACATATTTCTCAACCTATATAGTTAGTTCAACCATGCGTTATTACATAATAAGCAATGAAATATTCAAAATTATAAGCACAATCACACATTGTATTTCATTCAGTACCCATTCTATTACATATATGTAAGAAATGAAAGACATTTTACATTTGAGCTCCTAAACTAGGTACACATGTATCTACATACCATGCGGTTGAATCAATCGTGCGACTGAAACCATACGCATGATTCATACGTGCGATTGAATCGTGCGTCTGGCTCAATCGTGCGACTGAAGTTCATTAGCATGTCCATTCGCATCCTACTCTATTGAACACCCTAGATTTGAATCTTTGTCACAATTTTTTATTAGACTTCGTGTTTAGACTCATTTGTACCGCAGAGACTTTAAATAGCACTTAATGTCCTTTAAATCAACTTTAATGTCCATTTAAGTGGTCTATTTTTAGGGTTTAGTCTCGGTTCTAGGTTTTAGCATAATCGGTCCTTAAAGATGCAATTAAGAGGTTCATTTGGATCGATTCAAGTCGCCCAGTACCTGTAGATGAGTAGAACACACGTTAGAATCAAGAATTAGGCAGTAATCACAACAGGAGAAATTTTGGCAGAGTGTGTGTGCGGATGAGCGATGTCAGAGAACTTTGAAGGGTGGAAAGGGTTACGACCGACTGACCCCCTTATTTATACTATTTTAAATTTCAATCGTGCGACTAGACCCATACGCATGCTTCATTCGTGCGACTGGGTTTCAGTCGTGCGACTGGCTCATACTCCTTCATCCGTTCGTACGATTGGTTCAGTCTGGTGATCCAATCGTATGGATGTCCCATACTCATGGTCCAATCGTATGATTGCCCCATACTCATGGTCCAATCATGCGATTAGCTCATACTTATGGTCAAATCATGTGATTGGCTCATACTTATGGTCCAATCGTGCGATTGGCTCATACTTATGAGTTTGACCTCATACACTTTCACACACTTAAAGTTTTACCTTTTGATATAACATTATGAACACCGATCATCTCAGACATGACCCTTTTTAAATTTAAAACCATTTGATCACCTCAGAGGTGATCCTTTTAATATAGACCGATTGGTCACCTCAGACATGACCCCTTTTAGTGAGTGATTCATAGGTTTCATCTAGTTGTATAGTCCGACTTTTACCTAACAAAAGACTAGAAAAATAGAAAAACAACTTGAAATTAAAAACAAAACAAGACATATTTTTGGGTTTTTTGATTAGAGATGGATTGAAATCTTTTAGAAAACCATCTAGCAGATTTTTCTTCCTGAACGGCACAGCTTCTAGTTAATTTGATCATTTCTGGAACGATTCATTATGGAATCATACAGGTATATCAGAATCATCTGGGACTTTGATGCTAGATTCTTGTTTTGACCGAGAGTCAATAGCAATTTTAGGAAATCATACTAGAGCTATAAGATGCACACAATGATTTTGACTGTCAAGAATTGTAGCCACGATGATTATCAGTATATTTGTCCTCTTAAATCCATACACTGATTTTTGACTCACATTGGTGATGAGTTAGGTTTGATTATTTCAACAAGCTTTTGTGGATCCCACACTTATATGGTAATCAACATTCCTCAGGAGATTTTTGAGTGGTCTACGGGTATTTGACAAGAAGAAACTATTCTAAGAGCTTTCAAAGAGATGCCAAGCCTCAGGTCAGTGCCATCGCACAGCAGAGAGGCGCAAACAACAATGAATTCTAGAATATTTAGGTTATGCTTATCTTCAGGTCAGTGTCACCGCACAGCAGAGAGGCACATAACCTATCTTCTTGTTAGAGCATTTATTTTTCTTATTGCACATAACGCACCAACAACATATGTTATTAGCTTGATTGTATTTAGCATTTTTCCATGTGCTTTGCTCATTTTTATGGTCATCCGCACACATTTGTGGCGTTTATTTTGCTCGTCACCCCTTATTGGAAATACGTTGATTGTGTTAACCAAGGATAAGATGGGAACCCACAGCAAGTTGAACAACTTAGTTTGAATTTAAATCACCAATGAGGTCTACTCATCTATTGTGTTGAATCTACCGACACATCATATAATGGACTAGCAACCTCTAGGTCTACTTTCTCTATGTTACCTCAGTAGAAGACTAGTTTTACTATCATTTTTCCTTTTATTTTGCTTAGACTTCTCAGACTTATACTTTGAATTTTGCATCTTAATCATTTAAGTGCTTTTGAGGTCCCAAACAATTTGTTCCATGTGTACTATCATTTTCCATAAGCGTTGAATCAGAATCACAGATTTGATTTCATTTCTTTTAGCTAAGCTGCCCTCCTCTATCGTTTTTTTTAAGTAATTAAATACTGCACGAATTAAATACTAAACTAAACTATTCTCCCCCTAAAATTCTAAAACCGAAAATCATTTTGTGTTTTGGGATATTAATAGACAGGAAAATAAAATAAATAAAAGAAAATAAAAAGAAACTAAAAAACTTGTCGGACTACGCACTTTCTTCTTCTAGAATCACATCACTTTTCTTTTTCATGCCATTAACCTCTAAAAGATATAAAAACCGCGGTTTATCAAATGCTTTTGTGTAGAGGTCGGCGCGTTGAAAATTTGTATTAATTTTAACAACATCGATTAATTGCTTTTCAAAACAGTCACGTATAAAGTGATATTTAATACCGATGTGTTTAGTTTTAGGGTGTTGGACCGGATTTTTGGTGACAGCAATAGCAGCAGAATTATCAACAAAAATAGGGGTGTTAGAAAATTTCAAACCGTAGTCGCGCATTTGCTGTTGAATCCAAATGATTTGTGAACAGCAACTTGCAGCAGCAACATATTCAGCTTCACAAGTTGACAGAGCAACTGATGTCTGCTTCTTACACTGCCAGGTGACTAACCTTCTACCAAAGAACTGACATCCCGCAGATGTTGACTTGTAATTCATCTTGCAACCACCATAGTCCGATTCACTATACGCTGTAAGCTCAAAGTCATCATCATAAGGATACCACAACCCGAGTGTTGGAGTACCCTTCAGATAACGAAAGATCCGTTTAACTCCGATGAGATGATTCAATTTTGGTTTTGCCTGATATCTGGAACAAAGACACGTTGCGTACATAATATCAGGACGAGAGGCTGTGAGGTACATTAGGGATCTGATCATTCCTCTGTACATTGTAGCATCAACCAGATCACCATTTTCGTCGGGTGCCACATCATGGTTAGTGGCAAGTGGAGTTCCAGCAACTGAAGCATTCTCCATGTCGAACCGACTGAGGATATCACCCACATATTTGGACTGATGCAGGAAGATTCCTTTTGGTGTCTGATCCACCTGTAATCCAAGGAAGAACTTCATCTCCCCCATAGCAATCATCTGAAACTATGCTTTCAGTTCAAATTCTTTACATAATTCTTCATTATTGGAACCGAAGATTATGTCGTCCACATATATATCTGTACCAGCAGTAAATCACCATCTTTTTCTTTGATGAATAACACACAGTCAATAACTTCTCTGCGAAAACCATGTTTCACTAGATGAGTTAAGAGTTTCTCATACCAGGCTCTAGGGGCTTGATGGAGCCCGTAGAGAGCCTTGTCCAGTTTGTAAACTCTATCCTGATGATAAGGATCCTCGAATCCTTCGGGTTGACTGACGTAGACTGTCTCATGGATTTTATCATAAAGGAATGCACTTTTTACATCTAGTTGATAGACTTTAATCTTCATGTTGGATGCATAGGCTAGAAAGATACGGATTGCTTCCATCCGAGCCACAGGTGCAAACACTTCATTGTAGTCAATGCCTTCGACTTGTCTGAACCCTTGAACCACAAGCCTAGCCTTGTTTCTGATTGTGACTCCTTGGTCATCTTTCTTACACTTCAAGACCAATTTCGTGCCAATCACCTTAGCACCTTTTGGTCTGTCCATAAGGGTCCATACTCCTAACTTCTTGAACTGTAGGAGTTCTTCTTGCATTGCACTGACCCATGCCTTATCATTTAGGGCTTCACTCACATATTTTGGCTCAAATTGAGACACAAAACATCGATATGCACCATCGTGAAGATATCCTTTTTCCATGACTGAGACATAATCAGCCGAGTATAGCTGATTTCTTGTTTGAACTCCTGATCGAACATCTCCAATGACGTTGTCCAAGGGATGATAAATATTAATCCGGGATCCAGGAGTGGTGGGAACAACTACCTCATTATCCAGATTGTGAAACCCAGGTTCAGTATCTGAAGCTGTTGGAGTATGAGGTTCCGAAGTATCAGAGGCATCAGGATGTGATGATTGTGTACTTTCATTAATGGGAACCTGTTCCTCCTGTTCCACATTTGTAGTCTCAACTGCTTCATCATCAGAAGATGAATCACTTACTTCAAGCTCTCCCCCTGAAGGGCTAGAAGTATCATCTAATGGAGCCGTTGATGTCGAGTCTGGTAGTGGAGTGTTCAGAACATCGTACATCATCCTCGCAGACAGCTCATCATCAGTGGGAGAAGGCGGTAGTTTGAAGGATTTAAAGAATCCCTCATAGTCAAAGAAGAAGGAGGGTCTTTTCCAGCAGGGGGGTGGTGTATCTTTGAACATCAACGTTGCACCACACTTCTACCTAACCCGTTGAGTTGTTATAAACTCTCTTGTCTGGTATGTTGTATCCGAGAAAGATACCTTCTTCTGCCTTCTCACTAAATTTCCCTGTCTGAGTTTTCTTCAGCAGCATGCACGGTGCGCCAAACGGTTCTAGATACTCCAGGTTGGGTTTACGCCGCTGGAGGAGTTCATAACATGTTTTTCCATGTTGTTTGACCACTAAGACTCGATTGAGCGTGTAACAAGCATTAGCCACTGCCTCATTCCAGAATTGAATAGGCAGTTTTGAGTCAGCTAGCATTGTCCTGGCAGTCTCTATCAGGCTCCGGTTTTTCCTTTCAACAACGCCATTCATCTGGGGAGTGTAGGCAGAGGTATATTGATGAACGATTCCTCTCTCTCTACAGTATGCCTCCATCCACTGATTCGTGAACTCTGTGCCGTTGTCTGGTCGAATCTGCCTTACTTTCAGCATGTAGAGTGATTCCAAAGTAGTAACTAGATGTTTGAATGATTCAAAAGTTTCTGATTTGATTTTCAGAAACATCACCAAAGAGAATCTTGAGTAATCATCCGTTACTACAAAGCAATACAGATCTCTAGCAATGCTCTTTGTACTGACAGGGCCAAACAAATCCATGTGTAGAAGCTCAAGAGGAAGATCAATTGAATGAACTTCTTTGCCTTGTGAGACTTCTTGGTCTGTTTCCCTTTCTTACATGCTACACAAAAATCAGGAAGTTGGAAGTTCTTGATAGTTACTCCATTCACTAAATCATTTTGAAGTAAATGATTCATCTTCCTTGGATGAATGTGTCCCATTCTCCTATGCCAGGAGATTGAATCCCTCTCAGTTGCCTTTGACAAGAAGCATTGAACAGTGTGATCAGTTGTGGAGGCTTTTGATAGATCCAAGACATACAAGTCGTTATATCTTGAAGCTGACATAATAACTTTATCCTCCTCAATAACATAGTCCTTCTTCAACATGTAGCACTTCTTGTTGTCAAATACAACTTTAAATCCTTTATCACAGATCTGGGAGATTGAAAGTAAGTTGTTCTGTAGTTGTTGAACGTAGTTGATCTTGTCAAACTTCACTTTCTCGTTTCCAAATACGCCTTGAGCGATGATGTAGCCTCCTTTGTTCCCAGCAAATGAAACATGTCCCCCTTTAATTTGTCTGATGTTGAAAAGGAGAGACGAATTCCCTGTCATGTGCCTGGACACCCTGTTATCAATAATCCAGGTATTAGTGATAGCGCTGTAGCGGACACCCTGCACATTCAAAGAAACTTATTAGTTCAGATTTGGGACCCAAGCCTTAAATAGCTTGGGTGACCCGGAGGAATCACACATCATAAACTCAACCATTGTCCTTTAGAGGATGAGGGCATATCTTTCTTCTTAATCTCCTCACTATCAGGCACTATACTTGATTTTTCTTTCCATAAGCCAGTTTTGTGTAAGGCTTGTTTGTGATAAAAGATGACTGGGTTATTGTTTGAACTTTAGGTTCACTAATACTCTTAGGTGGAGTATTAGATCTCGATTTAGAAAAACTTGGTTTTGCATCAAAAAGTTCAATTTTGTTTTTGGGCGTCTGATAATAAGGACAATTAGGAGAAATATGTCCTCGTTTTCCACAATTGTAGCAAGATCTCCCTTCTACAGATTGAGGAAAATATTTATGTGGGTTTGAGTTCGGTAAAGGTGTGAATTTTGTCTGGTTGGGTTTTGTCACTTCTCTTTTAGATGTTTCAGCTTCTTTAACAAAATTAATTGTTTTGACATTTTGAACATCTTTAACTTTTGGTTTACTTGGACTTTGATGAATAATACGTTTATGGTTAACTGGTTTAGTCATTTTGGCTTCTGACATCGACGTTTGTGACCCTGACCTTACATTAACCCTTTTAATTTCATCATCCAAATTCTCAACTGGCATTTTTCCTTTTGATTTTAAGGTAGGCTCCTTCTGTTTAGTGATAGAGTTCACAGGTTTACTTGTAGAATCGGGATCACTAACAAGAGGAGTGGACACCACATGATTCTTTACCGGGTTATTATTGATAGGTCTACATTTAGTATTCAAAAGAATCTCATGTGGTGGTGGAACTACTTTGTAACCCAAACCTTCCCCATTATTTCATTCTTTCACTAAGTTTTAAACTATGTGAGAAGAACTAGCCCAACTATGCAGTTTTTGTTTTAAAGAATTAACCTCGACTTCCAAAACTGCTTTTTCCTTTTTGGTTTCTTCTAAAGAATTTAAATAGAACTTTATATCATTTGATTGATTTAAGGCAACAACCTCGGTTTCCCTTAGTTGTTTCCCCAAAAGTTCTATCTTCTCTTTAAAACTGCACTCATTTTGTTTTAATATATGATTAGCTTCAGTGCATAGTTGTAAATCATTTACTAAGTTATCATTATGTTCTAATAACCTAGCAAATTTCAAATCAATGCTTTCTCTAAATTTGTCACATTCATTACAAGCATGTTTTTCAAACAGTTGGTCTTTAGAACTTACCTGTGAGGAATCGGTTGAATCACCCATCAAAGCAGAGTTAGACTCTTCGGAGGCTGGAGATTCTGAACTAGTTGCTCTGAGCTCTTCCTCAACCAAGTGATTTACCACGTTCGCAGCTTCTTCGGCATCCGACATCGCTTGCTCAGCTGTACTCTCACCTTCACTAACAGACCCATCATCTACTGCTTCGACAAAGGCAATATTTGATTGTCCAGGAGAAACAAATCGGAAGAACCAGTCTTGTCCTTCATCACCTTGAGCAGTTAGAGCCTTTGTCTCTTTGCTTGAAGAAGCAGTTCCAATCACGTCCTTGTGTTGACGGTTGAATGTAGGAAATGGGTTTCCATTTCAAGTTTTCTTGGGCTTTACACATTCACGTTTAAAGTGCCCCTTTTTACCACAGTTGAAGCATGTGACTTTGGTTTTGTCAAAACCAAACGTCGTATCCTTAGTGGCTACTAGGTTCTGTCCCGTCTTCTTAACAAACTTTTTAGCTCTTCTGACTGCACTTGCCAAGGCCCACATGATGTCCATTCTCTCTAGCTCATTTTCATCAACTTGCTCATAATCTTCATCTGCAAAATGACAATTTCCAATCTTCCTGGCAACTAAACCATCATTGGATTGGACAACAGCTGCTAGAAGATCCATGTGCTCCTTTGCAACTTCCACTGTGATATTACCGAGATTCTCGGTCTTCAACTTTGTAGTGTTGGCTTTAGGCACTATGTATTGGGTCCCTGATGACCCTGACGTTTCTGGTCTTGAAGCAGTGGTTTGGGAAGGAGCAGATGAACTAGACACGAATGTTGTTTGTAATGGTGCTCCTGAAACAGCTTGAGACGAAACTGAGTTGTAAAGTGAAGGATTCTGAACATAGGATCCTTTCTTCGACTTGTATTTCATTCTCAGTTCTTCCTCTCTTAACTTCAAGATGAAGTCATTTATGTCTAATGTCGTAAGAATGTCGTTCTGTCTCAGATTAGACACAAATGAATCCCATTTCTCAGGCAAACCATCAGCAAAGCTTGAAACTTTATCTTCCATTGATGTAGTTACGCCATGAGTGTGCAGCTCACTCTTTAGATGATAGAATCTGTCAATAATATCATCTAAGCTCTCATTCACTATCGAAGAGAAATTATCAAACTCCTTCTTGAGAGCTTTAGCCTTCAGTGCCTTTAACGTTGCATTTCCATCATATCTCTTCTCTAATGCCTTATCAAACTCCTTCTTGAGAGCTTTAGCCTTCAGTGCCTTTAACGTTGCATTTCCATCATATCTCTTCTCTAATGCCTCCATAGCTTTTTAGCCTGCTTGTTCTCAGAGAACTAATGAAAAATGTCCTTCGGTATCGTCTGAGTCAACAAGGCATAAACTTTCTTCTCAGCATTGTAGAGAATCTTCTGAGCTTCACTCATTCCTCCCAAGGTTAACTTGACTCCATTAGCACTAACTGGCAACGTATAACCAATCTCGATGGATGTCCAAAGATTGGGATCAACTCCATTTAAGTAAATCTCAAACCGCTGTTTCCACTGAGGATAATCATCTAACGTTATCAGCTTCGGTGGTTTATTGTGATTTCTTATCTCATTTTCCAGAAGAAGTAGATTCTGGATGCGTGAGTCCTTTCCGGCAGTAAACGCAGCAAACTGATTTTCCATTTTTATAAACTTGGTACTTGGAGAACAGGACAGTTTCAATCGTACGAATGGACAATGAGTATGGATCACTCGTGCGAATGAAGGGTGCGAATGAATTCAATCGTGCGATTGGATTCAGTGGTGCGTATGAACTGGACGATTGGAATCAAACGACTGGAGTTGTTCAGTCGTGCGATTGAGGAATGCGACTGAGTTCAGTCGTGCGAATGGAGTATACGAATGAGTTCAATCGTACGAATGAGCTAATCGTGCGACTGAAGGCTGCTATTTTTGCAAAATCAAAGATTTTGACACTTTGACACAAAATACGATTTTTCTAGGAACCCTAATCTGCCGTATAGTGAAAAAACGAAACTTTAATGCCAGAAAACGTCAAAAACACCTTTAGAAGCAAAGTGGTGACTCTTTTGATTAAAACGTAGGTTTTTGACACCAAACCTAATTGAATCAAATGCAAAATCAAGAGCCAAAGCTCTGATACCACTTGTTAGGGACCGTGTACGAACGGAGTACTAACTGATTCTGCGTTTATACCGGATCAAATAGTGCGGAATCCTATTTGATTGGCGATCCAATCAGTGAGAACGATAACCCAATCGATATAAGATTGAACTAAACGTTTAGAACGAGTAGGAATCGATCAAGAACGAACTATGAACTTGGACAGGCTGTTTGGGACGTTCTGGATGGCTAGGGTTTATTTGTATTCGCAATATCTCTTCAAGTGTTTTGAATTCTTCTAATTTTCCACGAATTAAGTGGTATTTATAGGTTTGTAGTTTTCATTCATGGTTCAGTCGTGCGACTGAATCATGCGATTGAGTCATACGCACGACTGAAGGTTCAGTCGTGCGACTGAGTCAATCTTATGTCTCAATCATACGACTGATCCAGTCTCCTGGTTTAGTCGTGCGACTGGTCCATAAGCATGATGTATTCATGCGTATGGTCCATAAGTATGGTCCATTAGCATGAATACTCATCCGACTAGGTTGAACACATTTCTCAATCATTATTGACTTAGAATTGTGTACAACAACCTCAAACCTATATAAGAAGTTCATACATATGAATCAAAGATAATTAAACATCAAATCATATATCATATTTCATTGCTTCGTCAAATTACACATATGTAAGACATGAAAGACTTTTACATTTAAGCACATAAACTAGGAACACATGTATCTACAACTATTTATTTAATCTGGAGGAGTAGGAACAAAAAGCTTTTTGAAGGCATCAGTATGGAGACTGAAAAATTAATTGGTGAAGTCAAATTTATGTCTTTCTTATGGATAAGGAATAGGGGGAAGTTTGAAGATGTTAGCTGGGATTCTTGGTGTAAATTTCATTTATGATGTTTTCCTTTACCTTGTAATGCTCTAGTAACTTGCTAGCTTCTTAATAATATTGCTCCTTTTGCTGTTCAAAAAAAAGGTAGGCTTTAGGATTGGTCGGCGACACCTTCAAGTATTTATCATTTATGGTTTTAGGCCTAATGAACGTTGATATTAAAGATATAACATATATGCGAATTCTATATTTCTACATTTGTGGCGCTCATAAGCTCATATATAGGATCAAATTCTATCCACGTCACCAACATAAATATCATATGTTCTAGTGTGAACCTATCTTTGGGTTGGGTAAAAAAGTGCAAGCTATATATCTATATATAGGTAGATATAATAAATGTGGGTTTTACCTAAGAATTTTAGAAATGTTCGTGGAAAGAAATGAATAGTTGAAATAAACATTCATTATTTAATTTGAGTATAATATTATTATATTTTTTAAATAAATGAACAGTATATTATGTAAAATTTTATTGTTTTACCGTATAAATGTGTTGTTTTACCATTATAGCAAAAATTATGATGGTTTACCATTATTGTGAAGGGTCTTAGAAAAAGCCATCAATTTATTAAAAAACTTTAAAAATCACATATAGGTAATAACAAAATTTATAAATAATTTATTTTTTTTAAATTTTCTTAGGAGTATGTGAGTAAATTATAAGCTCATGGTTTTAGGTAATTAATATAATACTAATTTCCAACTTGTTTCATGCATTGTAGTTGTACTTTAGGCCTTAAAGGTTGTACCATATCCTTATATATTTAACAAATTAAATTTATATATCTTACTAATTATTAACTTATTTGTGCATTATGGGTTGTATCCAAGCTTTATTAGGTTGTACCCACTTTTGTTTTTTTGTTTTGCTTTCTCCCTCTTAATCCCAACATGCTGGAACATGCGCGTGTGTATAGTTCAATGTTTTTGCATTTATTTTTTCCCGTTTAAAGGTCCTGTCATAATGCGCGAGTCTTAGATCAATTTAGTTATTATTTTTAACGTTTTACGTTTCATGTGTGCGGTTTAATGCTTTTACGCAAACTCCCCATTTGGTATTAATTTTCTTGTTTTTATGTCTCTTATAATATGAGTTTTTCTGGTGTTGATGGTCGTTGGTAGTGTAAAATTGATGCTACTTGAAATGGTTTTACGCCCCCATCGTAACGCGAGAGCTTTAATACTATTTATATATTATTTAATTTAAATCCCCTTTAATCATGATGGAGAAAATATCGAGTTACATATACGTAACATTTGTGTTTACATATGTAGCTCACACTTACGCATGCGTAACCATTTGGTTTTCACAGTTTCGCATAACTTGTGGTTTTCTCATTGTGTTTATATATAGACACATGCATATTGTAAGATCCTACCCAAGGAGGCCTCATAGTTAGCATAACATAAGCATGCATAATTTGAAAACTAAAATGTTATAGAACCCTCAGAGTGTAGAGTCATATAATCCATAAAACTACTAAAACATTAATTTCAAATAGTCTTAAATCAAAAAAGAATTTAAATCCACTAGAAAATAGGATAGTTCCATATTCTACCCAAGAAAGCCAAGACTTTGAAATCAGTTACCTGAAATTAATCTAATATATATCTAAAAGTCACATATTATTCACTCTACCCCCCCCCCCTTCCCCAAATTTTTTTGAAGTCCATAGCTTTTTTATATATTATTATTTTTTTAAAAAAAATTTTATGCCATAAAATCAAGCATTTTTTATCTTTAACACAAGTATGATATTGCAACATATGGTTTCTTCTAAAAACACTTTTTAAAACCATTGAATAGATGTTATGTACATGACCTTTTACAATTGTTGTATATAGAGTTATAAAAACTGTATACGGGTTGGTGTGACTCATTGACAAAAGTGTATAAAAAACGAGGCTTGGTGTAATAAATGAGTTATAAAAACCTTGAATAGAGTTTTAACACCATTATAACACTAAACACCTGAGATATAAAAAACGATGACAAACTAAATGCCATGTTAAATTTGATGACAAAATTGTAAAACTGTATACACCCCGATTTTTCCGAGGCTTGGTGTGACTCATTAACATAAAAATTTAAGCAGCAAAATTAAAACATAGGACTTAATTAAATCTTTAAAGATGTCTAGATAGGTTTTCAGCCTCCAAAATATACAATATTAGAAGTTTAAAATACTTCCAAAGTCATACGGGTCTAACTATTACAATCATGTTATCAAGTTAACCACAAAAGGTACTAATTCCTCAAAAGTCCAGATATAAACTACCAAACAAGCTCCCAGCTCAACGTCCTAAAATACATTCTCAAATATACTTTAGCTATAAAGCTAAGTTCACAACATGACTCAAATAATCAACCATAGTTTGTATAATAGTTGTATATGTGCATAAAACATTTGTGTCCCATCAGTCAATTCGCACTCATAGCCGCAGCCAAGAGAGTTAGTAATGTCTAAATGTTAACCCCTGTCAATATTACACTACTAGGTCACACATATATGATGCAAATCCATGGTGTGTGGGTCGCGTTTCAACTAGATCGACGCTATCAATCATGTAGCCCATAAAAGTTGGCCAAAAGTCTAGTATTCCCTAGTCCTTATCGGGGAAAGTACCTAGATGTGCATGTGGCTCAAAGTTCAAATAGTATTACCTAGATGTGTATGTGGCTCAAATGTGTTAATGATTGTATAAAAGTTCATGTAAGCATACATGTAAGGATTCCTTAAGTCTGATGCAACCCAAAACATCCTAAGTGTCTCAGCAACATGCACTAAGTACTGAAGTGAAGAATGCTTCGGAAGTTTTACACAATGCATTAGAAAATACTCTAAGTGTAAAATCTTCCGAAGCCAAGACCAATATCTTCCGAAGCCAAACATGAAGTCTTCCGAAGCTTCAGAGACAAAGTCTTCCGAAGCTTCAACCTATGAAGACAGATTTCTTCCGAAGACTTTTAGTACACATGCTTTATCTGATGTACTGTTCCATAAAGCACCTTTTCCGCTGCATCTCTGTAAAGTCACCAACTTACATGAGTTGGTGAAAAGGTCCATGCTTTTGGTAACTGTACATTGAGGTCTTGAGTCTGTAACTTTCCACTTTATGTACTTTATCCTTTTTGTAATGTATAAGGATGTGAGCTATGGCATGTCATAGTCACAAGGTCAAAAGGCAGATATGCCTTTTGATCCTACAATTGATTTTGTTAGTGTCTAGTCAATTGTATCCAGCTGGCTTTCAAAGTATAGCCGGCTGTAGGTTGTAGTATAAGTATTTCAAGTTCTTGTATCTTTCTTTATGCTTTGTAACACTTGTAAAAGAACTTGAGAAAGCAATATACTGCCTCCTTGAAACCCATACTCTCTTGTTCTGTCTCTTGCTTTACTTGTGTTCTTTGTATCACTTTGGTTAACCCAGTTCACTGTTTGATTAAAGTTTAGTTAATCTCCTCATTGTGTTGTTGTGTTGTAATTGTGTTAAAGCCCTTAAACGGTCCTGCAATTGGTATCAGAGCATTCCAGGCTCTTGATATAAGATCTAACCATCTTAAGATCCCTCACACACACAAAAAACTAAACTCTTCAAATGGCTTCCATCTCAAGACTGATATGGAGACTGGAACCATGAACAAATCCCCACTGATCACTCTTGATGATTTTGACACCTGGTGCATGAGGATGGAAGGCTTCATCAGGTCTCTTGATTCAAGAATGTGGGAATCTGTTGAGAATGGACCTTTCATACCCAGCACCCCCTCTGCTACTGGTGCTGGTATGATTCCTAAAGATGTGGCCAACTACTCAGATGAAGATAGAAAAAGAGTAGAGATTGACAGGAAGGCCATGACTGCTCTTCAGACTGCTCTCCCAAACTCTGTATACAGAGGTTTTAAGAAGTGCAAGACAGCCAAACAGCTGTGGGATGCACTGAAGCTGATGTATGAAGGCTCCTCTGAAGCCAAGGAGAACAAGAAAGATCTTCTGAAGCAGCAGTTTGAAAATTTCACCTTCAAAGCAGGTGAAACCATGACCCAACAATACTTCAGGTATGTTGAGATTGTGGATACCCTAGTGGATGGAGGAGTTCCTCTTGAGAACAGGGACATTGTAAGGAAGTTCATGTCCTCACTTCCTAGGCAATGGACACACTATTGTGTGGTGATCAAGAGGACTGAGAACCTTAAGACTCTTACTCTTACAGAGTTGTATGGGATTCTCAGTGGATACCAGATGGAGATGAACATGCAAGGTTCATCTGGCAACTCCAACAATCAAATGGGTTCAGCCCTTCATGTGGTTGAAAGGGACAGCATAGAACCCCACATCATCTCATATGCTACCCTGACAACTCACAAAAGGGTCCTTTCATCACCTTCCCGGAGACACCAAGGGAGAACTTTACTCAAGGAAGCCCATTCCAAGAGACAAGTTCTTCTCAAGCCTTTGTGTCTACTGATGAAAGCTGTGGGAATTATCTCTTCACTCTTGAAGACCTGGACTGTATCCATCCAGATGACCTGGAATACATGGAGATAGTTCAGCAGATGGCTCTCCTCACTCACAGAGCCAAGAAGTTCTACAAGAGGACAGGAAGAAGATTTCCAAGCAATGCTACCAGTGGAAGTTTGGGCTGGATAAAAGCAAAGTTAAGTGTTACAACTGTAACCTTATGGGTCACTTTGCTAGGGAGTGTAAGGCACCTAAAGCAAATGGGGGCCAAACACAACCCAGACCAAACTACACTGACAAAGCCCCTCAGGCTGAGAAGACAAAGCAACATGCTGCTGTTGCTGTTGAAGAGGGAGGCTTTGACTGGAGCTTTCAGGTGGAAGATGCTTCTCCAAACCAAGCACTGATGGCTGACCATGATGAAGCCAAGGTATTGGAACATCTCTGCTCCCTGAATGCATTGCTAAAGTAAATAGATACAGGTCCTACAACTTAGAGATGAGATCTGATCTTGAGTCATTAAACATATTAAAATCTGATTTTAGAAAGTCTGAAAATGATTACAAGTTAAAGATAGAGGACTTGGAGAAAACCATTTCATTTCAGTACTAAACATGAACATACAGATTTTAGAACTCAGATCCAAGATCTCATACTAAGTTAACTGAGTGCCAGGCTGAGCTTGTGATCAGCAAAGCCAAGGCAGAAAGAGTGTTCTTGAAGAAGAGACCTTCAAGAACATGATATCCTCATCCCTGCACAACAAGTTTGTTATCAAAATAGACAGGGACTGGATCAAATGAGATAGCTCCTCCACACACAATCTTGTCTGTAAGATCTCCTAGGTGTGGAACTTGTGAAGATGAGCTTCCTCTCATAGATCCTGTAAGTGAGGATGATGAAGAAGTGATAGTGAAGAATTCCTCTGAGAAGAGTGAAGAAGAGGATTCTTCCAAGGGCCACTATCCTTCTGAGGAGAAGAAATCAACTGTGATGACCAAGTCCAAGAGAAAGAACTTGATCAGGAAGAGCAAAAGGAAAGCAAAGAAGGCTCAAGAAATCAAGGCTACTTTTGATGCTAAGCAGAAACAAGTTTTTATCTCTGCAGGTTTCAAAGTAGTAAGGACTGAAGACATCAACCAAGACTCCTCAGCTAAGAGTCCTGGTTCTTGTTCAAATCATCTCAGTGCAAAGAAGAAGACTGAGCTGCTGTGTACCACTGCTGCACAGCCTGGACCATCAAACTCCAAGAACAGTTCACAGCCCAAAGAACTGTCTCAGCATCTACCAAGATGAAGGTGGAGAAGGGATGTGACCAAAGCCAGTCTTGCTCTCAAAAGGAGACTTCTTTGAAGAAGAAAATGTTATGTGTCATGTGTGAAAGTACTTCTCACATTGCTAAGGATTGCCCATACAATCCTAAAAGTACTGTCCACATGACCAATACAAAGACTTCAAAGAGTCTCAAGAAGTCTCAAGCTTCGGAAGGAAAGTCTGTTTCCTTCGGAAGCTCCAAATCAAAGAAGAAGGTAAATGGAAAATTACCTTCGGAAGCAAAGTTGGTCTCGGAAGAAAGGAGTTCTTCCGAAGCACTGAAGTCTGCTGCAGTGACTGTAGATTCTTCCGAAGGTTCAGTCATCAAAACTTGTGAAGTTCCAAAAGCTTCTAAGGTTTTGAAGGTCAAGTCCAAGACTCCAAAGGTGGTGTGGAAGTCTAAGAAAGACCAAATGACTGAGGTTTCTCCATCAACAACAGCTGAAGATCCCCATAGTACAACCATAGGATCTATTACTGTTGCATTACCTTCTATTACACTTAATGAGCCCAAGACAAGTAAGGCTTGGGTTTCCAAATGTAACTAATCATTTTCTTTGTGCAGGAACAGCTCAAGACAAACAGGAATGTCTGGATAATTGACAGTGGCTGTTCCAGGCACATGACAGGCAATAGGTCTCTACTCCATAATTTTGAGAGAATTGATGGAGGACCAGTTGCTTTTGGAGGAGATGAAGGTGGTTACATTTCTGGAAGGGGCAAGGTCACAAATGGTAAGCTCAGCATTGAGAAGGTAAACTTTGTTAAGGAGCTTGGGTACAATCTTCTGAGTGTATCCCAATTTTGTGATCAGAGTCATAACATGCTCTTTACTGAGCATGAGTGCATTGTTCTCAAGCCTGGTGTGGTCATTCCTGAGCATATCCTGCTCAGAGCCCCCAGGAAAGGGAACATGTACAAGATGGATTTGCAAGAAACATCTCCCTCTGGAGAAGTTTCATGCTTTCTATCTAAAGCAAATAGTGATGAGTCTTTCCTATGGCATAAAAGAATGTGCCATGTAAACTTTAAGAACATGAATAAATTAATTAAACATGATCTGGTAACTGGAATGCCAAAGAAAGAGTTTACAAGTGATGATCATTGTGTTGCATGCCTGAAAGGGAAGCAACACAAGGTATCTCACAAGCCTAAGGAAAAGAACTCCATCACTACTCCCCTACACTTGTTACATATGGATCTCTTTGGCCCCACCAGTGTAATGAGTTTAGGAAGGACCTCTTACTGTTTGGTGATCACAGATGATTTTACAAGATTCACTTGGGTCTTCTTCCTTAGAACTAAGGATGAAACCCCTGAGATTCTGAAGAATTTCATCTTAAAAGTTGAGAATCAATGTGATCACAAGGTCAAAACCATAAGATGTGATCAAGGAACTGAATTCAAGAACCAAATCCTTGATACATTTTGTGATGAAAAAGGTATTACAAGACAATATAGTGCTCCCAGGACTCCTCAGCAAAACGGAGTTGCTGAGAGGAGAAACAGGACACTTATTGAAGCTGCAAGAACTATGTTGTCTGACTCTAAACTCTGCCTATCACCTTCTGGGCAGAGGCAGTTAATACTGCTTGCTATGTGCAAAACAGAGTTTTAGTAGTTAAGACACATGGTAAGACTCCTTATGAACTTTGGCACAAGAGGAAACCTTTCATTGGTTTTCTCAGGTCATTTGGATGTCCCTGCACCATCTTGAATACCAAAGATCAAATTGCCAAGTTTGCTGAGAAATCAGATGATGGACATTTCATTGGATACTCTTCCAAAGCTAAAGCTTATAGAGTATACAATCTCAGAACTAGAATTGTTGAGGAGTCAGCCAATGTGACTTTCAATGAGCACACACCCTGTGTGGCTGGTTCTGGTCCGGATTGGCTGTTTGATCTTGATTTAGTTACCAACTGTTTTAACAAATCTTGTGAGCATGTTTCAGGATCTGCAGAAAATCTAAATACAGGTGATCCTGATCCAAGATTTGAGCTAGGAAGACCTTCAACTCATACATCTTCAGCTCCAGTTGGAACTACTTCAGCAAATGAGGTTTCTATCAGCACAACAATGACAAATTCAGCTGATACATCTGGCATGCCTTCAAATTCCAGCTCAGAGGCCTCTCAACCCAGATAAAGACACCTCACTTGTAGAAGACAACAATGGTGATGGTGATAGTGATCAGGAATTTCTTGATGCTAATAACCATACCATAGATGACAACATCAATGATGTCACACACTCTCATTGGATCAAGTTAATCTTGATAAGTGTGATAATGTGGAGGGTGAATCTTCCAGACCAGATCTAAATTTCTCAAATTTGGATCTTTCTCAACAACTTGCTGTGATCCCTCAGCTAAGGATCCACAAGTCTCACCCCACCACAAACATCATTGGAGATGTTGTCACAGGGGTAAGAACAAGAGGACAACCCATGAAGCAAATGTTTGTCTTCACTCTTGTTTCTTATCTCAGATAGAGCCCAAGAAAGTTGATGAAGCTCTAAAGGATGGAAGTTGGGTTGAAGCTATGCAACAAGAGCTGCTTCAATTCAAAAGGCAGAAAGTTTGGAACCTTTGTCCTCTTCCTCATGGGAAGACTACCATTGGAACCAAATGGGTTTTTAGGAATAAGAAGGATGATAGAGGAATCATCATCAAGAACAAGGCAAGACTAGTTGTTCAAGGATACACACAAGAAGAAGGGATTGACTACACTGATGTCTTTGCTCCTGTAGCAAGACTAGAAGCTGTTAGGATATTCCTGGCATTTGCTGCATCCAAGAACTTCAAGGTCTACCAACTTGATGTAAAGTGTGCTTTCTTATATGGAGTGATTGATGAGGAGGTTTATGTCAAACAGCCACCTGGTTTTGTAGACCCTGATCATCCTGATTATGTCTGCAAGCTTGACAAAGCTCTTTATGGGCTGCATCAGGCACCCAGGAAGTGGTATGAGACACTATCTGAGTATCTTTGTAAACATGGATACAGGAGAGGTACTATAGATGGAACTCTCTTCATCAAAGGACAGGGAAATGACTTATTGCTGGTTCAAGTATATGTAGATGACATCATCTTTGGTTCAACTAATCCAAAGCTCTGCAAAGACTTTGAGAAGCTGATGAAAGACAGATTTGAGATGAGTTCAATGGGAGAACTCAACTTCTTTCTGGGAATTCAAGTGAAGCAGGTTGAAGATGGCATCTTCATAAGTCAGTCAAAGTATGTTCAAGACATACTCAAGAGGTTCAACATGACTGATTGTAAGATTGCTAAGACACCCATAGCCAGAAACCACTCCCTTGGTCCAGATCTTGAGGGGGAGTGTGTAGATGAACACTTATACAGGGCTATGATTGGGTCTCTTATGTATCTTACAGCTAGCAGGCCTGATATCATGTTTGCTACATGTATTTGTGCAAGATATCAAGCCAACCCTAAGATGTCTCACTTAATCACTGTGAAAAGGATTTTAAGATACCTCAAAGGTGCTTCAACACTTGGTCTATGGTATCCAAAGAATCCTAATTTCAATCTGTATGCCTATACAGATAGTGATTATGGTGGTTGCAACATGACTGCAAAGTCTACATCTGGGGGATGTCAATTCCTTGGTGGAAGGGTTGTCTCATGGCAATGCAAGAAACAATCCTGTGTGTCTGCATCAACTGCTGAGGCTGAATACATTGCTGCTGCAAGCTGCTGTGCTCAAGTGCTTTGGATTCAAAATCAGATGCTGGACTATGGATTTAACTTCAAGAGACTCCTATCCACATAGACAACAATAGTGCTATCTCTCTATCACTGAGAACCCTGTGCAGCACTCAAGGACCAAACACATCAACATCAGGTATCATTTAATAAGAGATAACTATGAAAAAGGATTAATTAAACTAGTCAAAGTTCATACAGATGAACAATATGCTGATCTGTTCACAAAAGCTTTTGATGAACAGAGATTTAAGTATCTGATATCAGCTATTGGGATGATTAACTTTGAGTAGACTTTTTCTTAAAACTAATTCTAATTATTTCTTCTTAAAATATGTGTGTCCTAAGTTGTCTAGTTCATCACTTTCATAAGCTCATGTTTTCTTTGGATGTAAAATTCTTTTTGAAGACTTTCCTTAGATTCTTGAAAATTTTTGATACTTCGGAAGATAAATTTTATCTTCGGAAGAAAAACATGTCTTCAAAATAAATAACTGTCTAAGAGATTTTACCTTCGGAAGAAGTCAAATTCATCTTCCGAAGCTTAAAATTCTTATCTCAGACACTTTTTATTTTTAAGGACCTTTTCCTTCCGAAGCAAAATTAACCTTCGGAAGCTTTGTTTATTCCTATACAAAGCATCCAAGGGTTTATTTCTCTTCCGAAGCATAAATCTTCAAGACTCTCAGGAAAATCTTCCGAAGCCATTTTAGCTTCGGAAGCTTTTTCAATCAAAACTTCCGAAGACAAATTACCTTCGGAAGCTTTTCGAATTCCAAGAAAACTACTTTTTGAGCAAAAGTAAACTACCTTTTCAGAGGTGGGACCGACTTCCGGATTTCAAAGTTTATCCTCTTTCATTAACTTTGGTTCAAATCCCTTTTCACATAAATACCCAACGGTTCCCCCTCTTTCCCACTATCTTCCTCAATTCTACTATTCCTCTAACCTAATTCTCTAAACCGCCTTTGCTTTCTACCTTTCTTCACCCTTAAGCTTCTGAAATGGCCAACCTTAACCGCAGAAACAACCCAGATTTCTCCATGCAACTTCACAGGCAACATAATCAAGTTGCTCTGTTAAGCTCTGAGAAAGATGCAAGTTTCTCAGAGATTTGCCAATTCTTGACTCTGTCAAACTATTTCACCTCCCTGACCATTGATCCTACTCTATATGAGGATCACTTGCTTGAATTCTGGAAGACCTGCCAAGAGGTCATTATGGATGGGGAGAAGGCACTGTCTGCCACAGTGCAAGGGAGGACAATCTTCATCACTCCGGCCATCATTAACCAACATTTGCAGCTGGATGATGAAGAAGGTGAGGTGTCCTTCCCAAAGGAAGCTGTTAATCATTCCTTTGAGCAGATGGGCTATGAGGGAGATTTCTCTGTAAAGACCTTCAGGAAAGGGAAGGTCTCATCCCAATGGAAATTCCTGCTCCATGTGGTTATCCACAGCTTATCAAACAAGCATGGTGGATGGGACCAGATTCCTGAGGATCTCTCCTTTATAGTTCATGGAATGGTTCAGGGGGTCAAGTTCAGGTATTCACAATTTGTTTATACTAATTTACTTGCAAACTTAGACTCCTTAGAGTATTACATGTTTCCTAGATATGTTCAACACATTCTCAACTGTGAACTGGGCTCACAGTTGAGGGAAACAAGTAATATTCTTAAATTGGGACAGATGAAGCCCGGCATCTTTAAAATAATGAAGAAGCCAACTGTAGGCTTCTCAGGGGTAGAAACAGCCCTAGTCCCAAAAATGTTAGAGCTCATTGCTCAAGGTGACAACCTAGCAACACAAGCTAGTGTTGAACCCACACCTCTTTTGTCCTTACCTTAAAAAGACCAGAAATCACCCTCACCTACCAAAGAAAATCCAAACGAACCCCTGCTCAGGCTATTGAGTCTGTGCAGGCCCCCATATACTCAACCTTACAGGAAGAAGTGGACACTAGAGCTCCCACTTCTCCTGAGGAGCAAACCACTCCCATTACTTCACCTATCAGGGCTGAGGTTCCTCAAGCTCACCCTGATGAGCTCACTAGCCCAACAGCCTTAAGCCTTCACTCTGAGTCTCAACACTCAAGTGAACAACCTTCAGGGGACAGCTACCATCCCCAGCCTTTGGATCTCAACCAACCAATTCCCAACCTATCCTTTTATACTGATGAAGACTTAGGATTCAGTGAGTACCATGAGTCTCTCTTCTCCTCCCCTACTCAAAGAGAGATGAGTACCTCTGACTCTCCTCAGTCTATCCCACATCAGTCACCTATTACTGAGGTGGACACTTCTGAACCTGTTCAGGATGTCCATATGGAAGAGGCTCTCACTTTTGAAAGTGATTACATCATTAAGACCTCAACCATGGCAACTCAGCCCACTGGCATCTCAACTGAGGCTGCCAGTGAGCAGAGGAAAACCAGCAGCCAAGAAACTCAAGCTGGTGGTGAGAGAGAGGACTTTGGTCCAATCATCTCATCCCCCAATGATTCTTCTGATGAAGATGAGGGGAATTTGAGACTAAAGGTGCAGAAACTGTCAAAAACATGCACCTATTTAGTCTCTAAGGTTAGTCACTTGGAATCTCAGGTGACTACCTTACAAAACAGGGTCAATGATCAGCAACTCCAGATTTCATATCTGAAGGAAAAACTAGCTGGGAGACCTTTAAGGAGAGCTCAACCAGGAACACAAGAACCTGTGGAAGTGATTGACTTATCCTCCAGCTCACCTATGCAAGTGGGTGATGCTACCAAAAAGGGGGAGAAAGTTATTACAACCACAGAACCTGGGAGTTCTTCAGAGAGAATGGACATAGAGGACTCACCATCCTCACTTGCTGTTGTGCATTCTCAGCAACTTCCTCAAGTTCACATTAATGTGGACTCTATAGACTCACTCATCAGGAGTCTCTTTGAGGAAGGTATACCAAGGGCTGTCTCATCTCCACCACAAGGAACTGGCAATTACATCATAAGGTGGAGGTATGATGATGACAGAAGAGCCCTTATACTTCACAGAGTTCAAGGCCAACAAGAAGTTTTTCAATTCCAAAGCCTGAGCTTCTATGAAAGACTGGATTTAGTCAACTTGCCACTTGTCAATCCAAGCAATTCAAGACAAGCTGACAGGCTGGCTCAAAGAATCCAAGACAGGATCCTTGCAGAGTTCACTCTAAGAAGGAGACTTAGGCAATCAGGCAATGTCATCGGTCAACTGGATGTTGAGGTGGACCCTAAGATTAGTTTCATAGGGGAAACCTTGACTGAAGGCCCAGTGGCAGAACCTGAGACCCCTGTCTCATCATCAACAACTGCTGCAGAGGTCCAAACTCCATCTGAGACACCTGCTGGTGAAGGTGTTTCTCAGCCTCTCTCTGGCCAGAGCATGGAAGCTACTCCAAGCAATGAAGGCCAAGCCTCAATCCACCCTGAGTCACAAAGGTCTGTTGGTGACAAAGGGAAAAGGATAATGACTCCTGAGAAATTGAGGAGGAAGAGAGAGAGAGGAAAAGGAGGCTAAGGGGAGAAAGTTCTACTGGGTCATCTAGCTTCATGCAAGCTGCAATCAGGGCTGCTCCCAGACCAAATACTCAAGATGATGAGTTAAGGGCAGTCAGGATTACCTACTTACAGACCAGGAACTATGACATTGATGAAATCATCTCCCTCCCCTTAGAAGAGTTAAATGAACTGGCTGACATGGAAGTGTCAAGAGAGATGAAGGAGAAAGAGGATGCAAGGTTACTTCTCCAATTCAAAGAGGAGAAGAGACAGAAAAGACTTTACAAGCATGCTCCCACTCTCTCACCAGTTCAAGAAAGTCCTGCACAGGAAGATGTGGCTCCACAAGAACCTCAGGTAGATAAAGAAGAAGATAGGATCAAGATGATCAACTACCTGAGTGCCACAGGCTTCTATCAGGCAGATGCACTTCTTCCCCTGTCCTATGACTTCATTGAGTTCGAGTACCTAAAGCAACTTGAGCTTGAGCTAGTCAAAGAAAGAAAGACAACTAAAAGGAAGCTAAGGGAAGAAGCTGCAAAGTCAAGAGCCATCATTCAAAAGAATGCAAAGAAGTCTGCTGACAGACAAAGAATGGTGAGCTTCTTGAAGCTATATGGATTCTCCGGAAGGAGACTTGGCCCCATGTCTCTATCCACTATGGATGAGCATATTAGGGTGATCAAGCAGAAGATTAAAAGTGGAGAACTCATTGACTTGCACTCTCTTCCAAGTCAAGTCCCACCTGAAGTGGAGGTCAAGTTTGAACAACCAGAGACACCTCAACCAGCACCTCCAGCTGAGCCTCAGCAAGCTTCATCTTCTGATCCTAGGCAGGGTCAAACTCCCTCTCCTTCTGAACCTGTGAGGGAGGAACACCCAACTGAGAAAGACACTGATGATCAACATGGTGCTGCAGACCAGTCTTCTCAGTTAAAGACATCCAAGAGGAAGAAGAGGATGGCTTCTAAACCAAAGACTAAAAAAAGAAGCCAAAGTCATCTACCTCTGCACCTCAGGCTGAATCAGATCAACCTGAGGAAGTGCATGATGAGGCAGCCCAATCAACTCCTATTCAAGTGGCTCCTCTAACTACTGAGACACCCATCTTGTCCTGGACTTACTCTACCAATCCAGAAAGATGGAATGTTATCAGAGATCAAGGTGTTGAGAATGTCTACTCATGGCAAGACATAATCAACTTACCTCTGCATGATCTCTTTGAGATGAGAAGATACTATGAGAGTCTTGATGATCCTGACCATCTAATGAAGAAAGGAATGGTCTTGATTGTACTGAAGACTACCAACATTTGAAGATCTTCTAAGTGTTTTGGTAGCATCAGCCTAGGGGGAGTTTGTAAGGATTCCTTAAGTCTGATGCAACCCAAAACATCCAAAGTGTCTCAGCAACATGCACTAAGTACTGAAGTGAAGAATGCTTCGGAAGTTTTACACAATGCATTAGAAAATACTCTAAGTGTAAAATCTTCCGAAGCCAAGACCAATATCTTCCGAAGCCAAACATGAAGTCTTCCGAAGCTTCAGAGACAAAGTCTTCCGAAGCTTCAACCTATGAAGACAGATTTTTTCCGAAGACTTTTAGTACACATGCTTTATCTGATGTACTGTTCCATAAAGCACCTTTTCCGCTGCATCTCTGTAAAGTCACCAACTTACATGAGTTGGTGAAAAGGTCCATGCTTTTGGTAACTGTACATTGAGGTCTTGAGTCTATAACTTTCCACTTTATGTACTTTATCCTTTTTGTAATGTATAAGGATGTGAGCTATGGCATGTCATAGTCACAAGGTCAAAAGGCAGATATGCCTTTTGATCCTACAATTGATTTTGTTAGTGTCTAGTCAATTGTATCCAGCTGGCTTTCAAAGTATAGCCGGCTGTAGGTTGTAGTATAAGTATTTCAAGTTCTTGTATCTTTCTTTATGCTTTGTAACACTTGTAAAAGAACTTGAGAAAGCAATATACTGCCTCCTTGAAACCCATACTCTCTTGTTCTGTCTTTTGCTTTACTTGTGTTCTTTGTATTACTTTGGTTACCCAGTTCACTGTTTGATTAAAGTTTAGTTAATCTCCTCATTGTGTTGTTGTGTTGTATTTGTGTTAAAGCCTTAAACGGTCCTGCAGATTCATCGTCTGCAACCTGACCCACGAAAAAAATCATCCAGGAAGAAACAACTCCCTACTACAAAGAAACGAATTCACTGGTAATCTTGTCGCCGGAGCTCAGTCCTGCCGAAACATGTAGCTTACGGTGTCTGGTGGAATCACACTTCTTTGATTTTGAACAATATCTTAATGGTGGGTGACGACATTACACGATGGCTTAAATGGGTGGTTGCCAGAGATGGCTGGAGTTTATTTGGTGAAGGTGGTGTGTGAAGGCGTTACACAATGGCTGGTTGTTTTTATGTGTGTGTGGATGGGTGTGTGTATATAGAGAGAGATAGTGAAATAGATAGAGAATTGACAATGGTGTTGGTTGGGCAGTGGTAGATGGTGGCGGTGGTCGGATGGTTGCGGTGGACGGATGGTGGTGGTGCTTATTGTATGAAGACAGAGAGAGAGAGTGAGGGAGAGAGAGATATATAGAGTAGAGAGATAAAAAAAGGTCTGGAGTGCGGTGGAGGGGGTTGAGGTGCGTTTTAATAACTAACATTTTTTAATATTCTTTTCCTATTAGTAAGGGTAAATAAACTAATTTACCTAATGTGCAAGGCACGTGATCCGATTTAGCAGATAAAACCCGTCAGAGAAAAGTACGTAAACTATTACAAAAATTAATAATAAAAGACGTTTTTAATATTTAATATGAGGACGAAACTTAAAATTTGGTATAAATCTAAATGACTAAAAATGTAATTTACTCTATATTGAAGGAGAAGTTACATCTTTTAATTAATCTATATTTTAAGAAATAAAATGGAGTGATACATTACATGAAAACAATATATTTTTCTTTAAATTACATATATGATTAATAGATAAATGAGATGCGAATCCTCTTGAAGATTTTAATAAGATGAATAAAATTTAAGAATAAGTATGAATTTTAAGCAAATTATATAGACAAGCACAAAGAAGTAGATGTAAATACTCTTAAAGTGCGAGGTTTCATCATTCTCATCATAAAATCAATTCTAATTAATTAATTTAGTTTATTAAATTGAATAAAAAATATAATATTACTTAAATATGATTTAATATTGATTTTAAAAATATATATAAGCATTTATATATATATATATATATATATATATATATATATATATATATATATATATATATATATATATATATATATATATATATATATATATATATATATATATATATATTATAAAAGCATATTTCATTAATAAAAAGAGAAATTACAACGTTAAATAATACACAATTCCAGGGGAGGGATTTTAGTTGGCTTAGATGTTAGTACGTTTTGAATAGTCTACACAAGATCCTATTGAAGACTTTTATAGGTTTCTTGAGAACACAACTCCAAGACGACTTCATTACAAACTTCTTCATCAGTCAAAAAGTATTTTAACATGTTTAGGACACATCGTCAGATCACCATCATTTAAAAAAATTGTGTGTAATATAATGTAACCTTACGTTATATTTCTAATCTTAGAATTGCTCATCCAAGTAGTTGAACTAAAAGCATAACAACTTTAAGGGATGCCAAAAGCACGTTCAACGTCATCTATAGTCGTTTGTTGTGCCGCCTTGAACCCTTTTCATTTTTTGTCAGTACGAAAGAATAAATATTCACAAATGATACCTAATTGGACATTTCACATTAATAATACATGTACTTGTTTCTATTTCATTAAACATAAATGGAGCCTTTGTGCGGATCCTTATACTAAGTCATTGAAAAAGATATGATGGATTTAGTCTATTGATGTCATTGTTGGAATAGACACATCGATGCCAAACCACAAATCTTTCAAGGCTATAGCTTTGAGCAAAATTATCAGATAATGACAGTCAGCTAACTTGTGTTGAGCACACAATATCATTAGACAATTCCTTTGCCGATTTATACAATTAGTACTACCCAACAAATTGAGTTATCCATGTCGGTTTTGATAAGCGGCGTCCACACATTGTATGTAGTTTGCGATAGGTCTACGCAAATAATCTTCCCACATTCACAAAATATTGTACGCTTTTGAGTAAAGTTGTAATGGACATATTTATACATTCATCAAACACTTATGGTATGTTCTGCTAGTTATTGTATTGCATATGTACAATTTTGCAAAGATGTGAAACTCTTTTTTCATTTTGCATCACATGAAGTTTTGAAATAATTCAAAACTTTCCTTTATGAAGTGATAGTAATTTTTTTAGTCATACGCAACAATTATATAGTCCTGACAAGTCTGGCAATGGTAAAAAAAGATTAGGCAACGTTCAATTTTAGCAACCTGATTTTCGATAAATTTTGTCTGCACTGTATCGTTATCTTTTGTTATTCTTCACTTACAACCACTTTTAAAAATATATAAAAAAATTTATAGAGATTGAACTGTGATTCACTAAATATATAGATGAACAGTAACTCCATATCCTCCAATCACAACCATTTCAACCATTTCTTAAAATATAAGAAACATACTCACATAAATATAAGAACCTACTATGAATGCTCTAATTCACATCAGTTTCCGTATACTTAAATTTATAATTACTTCTCTTTCTTCTCAATTAAATTATATTTTTTTAATACTTCTATCATTATCTTTTCTTTTTACTTCACTCGTAACTACTTTAAAAAATATTTGCAAATTATAGGGATTAAACAACAATTCTCCAAATATACAAATGAACGGTAACTTTTTCTAATTCTCCATCACAACCACTAACAAACACTCCTTAATATATAAAGACTACACTCATACAAATATAGGAAACCTACTATGAATACTCTAATAAATCTTTGATTTCTCTGTTTGTTTATTATTGATTTATAATCAGTTCAGTTGTACCACGTCGTGGACTCATGGTCATCTCTCAGTCGAATCTGCAACAAAATACTCCGTCGGCCCAACACTAGTTTATTATTATGCATATTTAACTCATACCATACTAGCCCAATAACCTTAAAGGCTTAAACATTGCTTGGCCCACTTGTAAGACATAGCTTAACTGTAATTAGATGTGCATTTTAATATTCACGTGAACTTTTTCATGTACCCACACATACCCATCTTCGTACAAAATAAATATCATCATACCACATCATCTTTCTTCATGTATCATCATCATACTACATCATCTTTCTTCATCTTTAATTATCATCATTTAACGAACCCATAGTTATCCTCACGACTCATCGTCATTCCTATGAATTTTGGTAAGTATCGGCCTTAATATATAAATAACTAGGTTAGAATCTGTGTGATACGTTTTCAAATACATTGATATTTTCTTAAACATTTTGGTAAGTATCGGCCATAGTTATCCTCACGAACCCATAGTTATCCTCGCGACTCATCGTCACGTTGACATTTTCTTAAACATTTTTTTCAAGTCATATTTAAAATTTCAGATACGTTTCTTTATCTATCCATCAATTCCAGCTCTAATATTTTCCTTGAAGGACTTCCCAATCATAGACCGGGCTCTAGCTGTTTATTCATATGACACTTGGTCATAGTTAACCACTCTTTGATTTTGCTTCCATGACTTCTGGTCATGTAGAAGCACTCTTAACAATGGATCACGTTAACCCTAAAGTGATTGTCAACACTTACTCTTAACTATTAGTTGTACAATAGTTGCCAAGCCACATGGGATACTGTAGAGTAAATGCTAGTTTCATTCCCGAGTGAACTCTCTACCATTTGCTTCCTACAGGAACCGTACCGTCAATTCATAATGTAACATTTGTTCCGTAGAAACCGTAATCAAATTTATTTCTAATTTAGACAATGTAATAACTTTTTAAAACCTTCCCATTTTCCTTCTTTTATTGAAAAATTAATATTTTTCACGAACATTCTTTACTTTCCCTTTCTCAAAACATGCCTTATTTGAAAACATTTTTGAAAACATGTTTGACACATCATGATATCTGTTACTATATAATAATTATAGAAATTATCTACAAGCATACACTCACCCAAAACATGGTAAACAATGTAATAAGAGTCTAGAAGTCACTTAAGGCATGGGTCATATAGTTCTTCTCATGCACTTTCAGTTGTCTTTATGCATAGGTTATAACATTATCACGTTGCATTAAAACACAACTGATACCCTGGATAGAAATATCGTAGTAAACCACGAAATTGTCACTGCCTTCTGGCAAGGCTAATATCGTTACACTGCAAAGTTTCTATTTCAACAGCTGTAAGGCTGCTTCCTAACTTTCACCCCATTTGCACGTCATTCCTTTATGGGTCAAATAAGTTAGACGTTAAGCGATCTTAGAAGATCCCTCGATGCAATGTCGATAAAATCCTTCCAACCCAATAAATTTTCGTATCTCACTAGGCGTCTTTGAAACTGACCAGTTCCTTATTGCTTCAATCTTAGCAGGGTCCACATGTATCCGTTTTTCATTGATAATGTGACCTAGGAATTGCACTTTCCGAATCCAAAAATCACACTTTGAAAACTTTGCGTATAATTATTTTTTTCGAGCATGTCTTAAACTAATCGCAAGTGCTCCTCATGCCCATCATTGGTCTTAGAATAAATCAATATGTTGTTGATAAACATGATAACAAATTGATCAATGTAGGGTTCACACATACACAGTTCAAAAGGTCCATGATGGTGCATTAGTCAACCAGAATGGCATAACCAAGAATTCGTAATAACAATAGCGAGTCATGAAAGTTGTCTCCGAGATCTCTTCCTCTCAAACTCTCAATTGATGATAACCGGACCTCAAATTGATCTTCAAATAATAACATGATCTTTAATGTTGATTAAAGAGATCATCGAATCGAGGAAAAGGTTATCAGTTCTTGATCGTAACCTTTTTAAGCTCTCTATAGTCAGTACACATACGAAATGTCCCATTCTTCTTCTTTACAAAAAGAACATGGGCTCCCGATGGAGATGAGCTTGGCCGGATTAACCCTTTATCCAACAGCTTTTAAAGCTGCATCGACAATTTCTACAATTCTTTTGGCGCCAATCGATAAGGTGCTCACATAATTTAGGCTGCTCTAGGGTTAAATCAATCAGGAATTCAACCTGACGATGAGTACATAATACAGGTTAATCTTTAGAGAAAACTTCTAGAAAATCCCTGACCACTGGAATAACCTCAAACTTCTTTTTCTCTTTTTGCTTGTTGGTCACAAGAATTAATATGGCTATGCAACCTTTTCGTAGCCATTTTTTGCGCCTTCATATACGATATGACCATCTCTACACCACTCTTATCACTAGTACAAAAAAGATAACCAAATATGACGATTTTAGGCATAATAAGGCGGTTACTTTTACGCTGTATATTTTGGTGTTGTTTTTGGTATATAACCGGAGTAAAATGTGATAGCTGTTTTTGGTAATAGTTTGATAGTTGTTTTTGGTAATAGCTATTTTTTTTGTGAGCTGTTTTTGGTGCTGTTTTTGGTAAATACGCAATAGTTTACTTTATAATCCATAGCTGTTTTTGGTCTTATTTAAGAATCAATAGCTTTTTTTGTCAACCAATTTTGGTCCCTTTTAAGGCGTTTGTATTTTTATTCTTTTCCGTATTTTGCAACTGTTTTTTGGGCTATTTTTAATCCTGTACCATTTATATACTTACCAACTAATTACCATTCATAGCATCTCACAAAGTCATATACAAACCAATAAGATTAATATATACATCTCTGACGAAAAAGCCCAAAAAAACAAATGAAATATACATATACACATATAATAAACCAAAGTTATATTTCAAAAAGCACTTAACCAGGAAGCAATGTAACAAAAAAAAAAAAAACAAGTGTAACAAAATCCAACCAAGCAAAGAGCGTCTAACAAAAAACAAGAACAACAAAAACATCTAACCAAAAAGTCATCCGGTTTTAAACTTCTTGACCTCCTTTAGACATCAACTTCAAAACTTCAATTCCTGTAAAGTGTAGAGTCAATGTGTCAAATATAAACATGTTTACACACACATACATATTACATATATATATATATATATATATATATATATATATATATATATATATATATATATATATATATATATATATATATATATATATATATATATATATATATATATATATATATATATCTATATATATATATATATGTATATATATATATGGTCAAATTGGGTCACATCAAGTAGAGGATCAAAATTGGTATGAGAACTCTATAAACACATTCAAAATGGATAATGTCAACTAGCTATTATAACTAATATAAATATTTATTTTGAGAACAGAAGGCTAAAACACATTATAAACTACATAACATGAAAAACTTACGTTCATCCATCCTCCTCATCCTATTCATTCTCGTCCTTATCAAAGAAAGATATAAACACCTTTAAAGTACGCTCTACAAATTCATCAATTTGACGTTGACGAACCATGCTGAGTTTATTTAACAGCTAAAATTGAAAGATAAATAAAAGTTAGATTACAATATAATATACATTATAGTTAAACGTATATAAATATGAGTGTATAAAAATACTTACAATATGTTCTCTGTTACGAATCACAAAATCATACATAGCCATCATAACACAATAACCACACTCCCAATCTTTAGGTTGTTGAAGGCACTAAATCAATTAAATTAACAATTAGTTAACTAAAATTTAAAAATAAACATGTAAAAGACAAAAGAAAACTTACATCAACCATGTCCCATGTTATTTTATGTCCTATGGCCTCTTCGAATGTATCGGTTATCATGTAATTTGAAGGGTCCTTTATACCTTTAATTGAATCAAATATGTGACCCTTCCAAGTTTTATACATTGGATGATGCTGAAGTAAAATTAATATCCAATGTTTCCTGGATAAAATGAGATTGATTTGAACAGCACGTAACACAAAAATTAAAATAAGCAAAGCATTATATGTATGAATAAAATATAATACCCGATTAAATGGGGTGCCACAAACCATTGTTTGTCCTTATGAAAAGAGATGACATTTCTTATGTGGTCGATCACAAACTCATTATCGCTTGAGATAAGATTACCTTCAATATAACGAGGATGAAAATATGCGGTAGTATCTAAACCCTCATTTCTTCCAATGGTATATAAATACCTATAATAGAAGTAGAAGATAAATCTGATAAGGTTAGCAACAATCTATTATAGTTTAAAAATAACACCACAAAATATTTAAAGAAGTAGTCAAACATACATTGTAAACCAATGTAGAATGCAGCCATCCACCAAACCATTCACACATAATTGCATAACAGCCTCAAATTCAACATTCTCTTCAAGATGTTCCTCATACATCCCGGTCGGTGAAGTGCAAACCATAGAGTAGGATTTTTTAGTTTGAAGCGCCACTTGTTCCGCTAATCTACATATGTTTTGAGGCCTTAACTTTGCTTTTTCTAAAAGTTTTTCTATTACTGCCTTTTCTTTTAAAGTTTTAGAAGCAACAACAGGCTTGGTAGGTTGACATTCAGGTACGTGCTCAGTAGGTTTAACAACATGAACAGGCTCAGTAGACTGATTAACATTGACAGGATTAGTAGGTTTGTAAGCATGAACTGTCTCTTTAGATTGGTTACCATTAACAGGGTTAGTAGACTGATACAAAGGACCATGCTCAGTTTGATTATAAGAAAACTGATTTTCAGCAAGCTACATTGACCAATAAAGATACTATTAGTGAATAGACACACACACACACACACACACACACACACATATATATATATATATAATAAATAATATGATTACCAATTCATTAAAACCGTCATCATCTTGTAATGCATGCAAGTACTGTTCATACACGTTTCTTTCATCTGGCATCATTTGTTGTTGCTGAAAAGATGTTGTTTCAAACTACATTGATAGAGCAGAATATTTTTTATATCATCAAAACAAAAAGAAATAATGTTAATTAAAGATTACCTGTGGCCTATAATGTGTACTCGTAAAATGATGAGAAAATTCTACAATTTGTGGAGAACTATTATGAGGCATAGAGACACTATTATGTTGCCCAAAAGAATCTGTGTTTAAAATCTATACATTGTAAAACTAAATATTAGTACATTAAAAAATAAAATCAACAATCAATTTTTATTTATATAGAAAGATACCTTTATTGATTTCATGGGCCACTGAATAAAACATCCTTTTGCATCCCCTAAATGTTCTACTTCGTCAGGGATACATGACTCCGGCCAGAGAGGTATTAGTGCACAACCTTCTTCAATTCTATCTACTTGAACCTTCATAAAACCATCTATCATTGGGCGTCCATGTAGAGTCCTATCAGGAGTAGGATGAACTCGACCCTTAGCTATAACCATAACAGTCCCATGGTTGTTAGGCCCTAGAAGTTCACATTTTTGAACAGACTGCAAACATGTTAGTGGTTTTTAATAAATATTAAATACATACTAAGAAGGAAATAAGTTACTACAATAAACTATATATATATATATATATATATATATATATATATATATATATATATATATATATTACCTTGATTTTTAGTAAATCGTCATACGAACTACCACACACATTGGTCAAACCGCAAATACTAGGGCTCTCCGCAATCATTGTCTTTACAGCCTCACTCTTCGTTTTCTTTCTTTTTAAATCGGAATATAAGCTTTTTGTAGGACCAATCACATCCGAAAATAACCGTGTACGTCCCCCGTGTTGGCGTCCCTTCCCAAGAACCTCTATAACTACATCCTTTGTTGAATCATAATAAGAACCATCTTCCCTCATCTCCTTTTCTTTTGCATACTGTTCAAAAAATATATCACGATTGAAAAATGTGAGAAGTATAAATATATACAATAATTAGACAAATACTAACCAAATCTTTAAGTGTTCCTTTCAATTCACCGTCAGATTGTTTGTCTGGTCCAATTTCATATAATTTTGTTACCGGGTTGTGAAATGCTCTGCTAACTGCATAGGTTCTCGAACGATGACTTCGAAGAATAGCTAAATGTGGATAACTTGTAACAAGTTGATCCCATCTACCTGGAACTTTTGGCTCCAATCCTGAAAATCCACAACGTCCTACACGTGCAGGATCAATATTTTTCTTTGCACTAATCCTTGCCTTCTGACTTTTTACCTATATAAAAAATTACAATGAATGTTAAGTATAATCTATAATAATAAAAATAATAATAATAAATAAATAAATAAACAATACACTATAACCTTCCACTCTTTTTTATTAGTCTTTGCAACAAAAGATTTCCAAAGTTGCTTGTCAAGATAATCGTAATCTTGAAAAGGCGTTTTATCCTTTTCAACGTAGTTGACTTTAAGAGTGTGGCGGAAATTTTTCATTATAACCTTCCCCTTTGATAATGTAACTTCTTTTCCGTGGTCGTCTGGTATTTTCCATGATTGCTAGATATTTAAAAAAAGTTAAACAAAAAAATAACAAAAATATTTTTATTAAAAGGAAGAAAATAATACAATACCTTAGCGTATTCCCAAATATCATCGTATAGTCTAGAGTCTACATCTTTAGCGACTTTATCGTATGGAATCTTTTTTCTAACTTCTACACCAATCCAGGACATAAATTTCGCAGCATTGTCACCAACTGCTATGCCGTTCACGTTAAACTCAACTTTAAAATCATCAGGATGCAAAAATTTCTTTTTACATTTGGAAACTCCTCTCTTTTTCTTGTCAGACATTTTTATTGGTGATTGCTATAGAAAAACATAATAATAATGAAAAAAAATTCAATTTGCAAATTTGATTGCATTTGACATGAAAAAGATAAGCAGTAGCCTACATAATAAAAATTCAGTTTGCACTTTTGATTTGCATTTGACATGAAAAAGATAAGCAGAAACCTACCTGATTAGCAGCTATGCAAGATCATTCACAAAAAGATAATCAAGTAATCAAGTAAATAGCAATATTGTTGTATCTTTAATTAGTCGTTCAGTGGAACCGAGAGATAATTATATAGATAGAAATTCTATTTGACTCATAAATGGAAACATAAAATAATCAATAATCATAAGGTTTGCAATGATATTAGTCAACAAGAATAATAACACTATAATTTCATTGACACGAGTATAGCCTATACTATTAGTGCACTATTATTCCATTGATTTTGTTTGCTATACGAATCATAACAAAAAAAATCAGTGAAAACAAGTTTATTGAAGAGTGACAAACATTAAAACAGTTGATAAGTTCAGTATTACCAAATTACATAGCTGCTACTAAACAAAACCATATTATGCATAAAAAATTAATTAGTAAAACATTGCATAATAACAAACTATTTTCATATTCTTTATTTATCACAAATTAATCCATGAACATAACTTCCAGCCATCATATTCATTAACTAAGTAGAAGAGAAAAGAGCATGTAAAAGAGTAGACTTCAATGCCTATCAATCAACGTTTATGTAAAGAAATTAACCTACAGCTAAGTTCGAACAACCATTGTTTTATGCCATAATCCTCACATTACTACTTCAAATATTATAATCAACATCAAATAAAACCACATCAAAGATTAACATCATTAACTTAATATAATTTCAAAAATGTAAAAGATGATGTACCTTGGATATTGATGTATTTTTCCAACCAGTAGCAACTCCAACCACTCGACAACGACCGACCTAGCTTTGAAATTGAACCGCCGTGAAACCTTATTCTCTTGATAAAACGAAGAAAAGCCCTTTCGTGCACGGTTTGATGAAAAATTGATTATTCGCAGAGGGGGTTGTGGGAAGAGTTTTGGCGGAGTGGCGGGATATCTTAGCGGGGATTGAAAAAAATGGATGATCAATTGATAACCGCCGTATTCGTTTACGGATTAATTGAAAACAAAAACCTTTGATGATAAACTTTAGGAAAAAAACATTTGATGATAAACTTTAGGTTCTTAACTTTCTATTAAAATATAATTATTGATACTTTAATTGTCAATTAGCATTCAATTTCTGCCACCTTGGTCCACGTATTTAGTTCTCTTGATCACACGTGTCCTCAGATTTTATTATATATTTTGTTAATGTTTTTTTGGGTGCCAACGTTTTTCTTTTAAAGTGAAACACTTTTACAAATAAAAATATAAGTATCTAATTTAAATATTTTTAAAACTTGCTTATTATCTAGTAAAATTTTTTTGTTTTTCAAATGAAGTGAAAGTAATTTGAAAAGATATTAATTAATAATCTTCTTTCGTAGCTTTCCTCTCAAATTAAACGGATTTAAAGATAAGAGAATCAAATAAAATAGAGGGTCATACCATTTACTATTTTACTCTTAAAACTAGAAGCCATATTAATAATCAATTATTGTTTGTGCAATATATAATAGTGATTCTATTATAAGCAACTATAAAAACATATCTAACGATCAGACTTGGGCCCTTAATAAGAGAGGTAGCGCGCTAACCTTGAGATGGCTAACTCCTTTATTAAAGATTTGCTAGAATATAGATTAAATTACAAATTATGTCCTTTATTAAACATAACAAAAGTTCAATGATTCATCAAAGATATGGAAAACATCTAACACATGTCTAGTATGCATCATCAAAATGATACCTGAATGCACCTTTTGTGTATATCATTGTCTGTCCTGCATAAGTTAAAAATTAATTAGTAAATCAATTTAGTTTAATTATTTATATATAAATAATACATGCATATGATTATACCAACCTTGATCATTTGGTATGTGCTGATTTATCAATGGATATTCCTTCCTCATGGTCAGATCGTAAGTATGAGGTGCCAACGATGACACCATCAATGTCGGGTTGAATACCAATGGAAAATGGTGGTAGATCATCAAACTGGTTGTATTCTTCCTCATCGTCAACATTATCAACACCAAGAATACGTCGTTTACCTTGCAACACTATATGAGATCTTGGTTTGCAAGGGTCTTTGACAAAAAATACTTGTGTGGCCTGAGTTGCGAGAATAAATGGTTCTGATTTATATGCATCTGTTGTAAGGTCCACAAGTGTAAAACCATGTTCGTCCACTTTTACACCTTTATGGTTATCAACCCACTTACATCTAAACAAAGGAACCGTGAACGATGAATACGATAACTCCCAAATTTCTTGTATGACACCGTAATATGAATCTTTGGCTATTTTCATTCTGTCGACTGATGTTCTTGAGGCTATTTGTGTAACTCCACTATTTTGCGTTGCACTTTTATCATCTTGATTCTTAGTATAAAATGTATACCCATTAATATCATACCCTTGGTAAGATATTACTCTAAAATCTGGACCCTTGCCCAACATCTCCACAGTTTTATCGATATTTTGTTGACCACAAGTTTCATTTATCTTGTTCTTTAACCATTCAGAAAATCTCTCATTATGTTGTTTGGTATACCAATTAGCTGACTTGTTTTGATGTGTCGACCGCAATATATACATGTGTTCCTTAACATACGGATCAATACATGTCATATGTTGTAGAACAGTAAAATGAGCAATTTTTACCTCATGTCCTGGTGGGGTAATTAATTTCATACCAATGACTCCCACACCTGCTAGTCGACCTGAATGGCGAGATTTTGGAACACCAACACTTTTGAGGCCTTCTAAATAACCTGTAGATACAATGAGTATTAAAACAATTATAATAAACTAAAATATAAAATATTATGAAGGTCGTGGTATCAATATTTACCTGTGCAGAACTCAGTCACTTCTTCAGAAGTATACCCTTGAACAATACTACCCTCAGGTTTATTACGGTTTCTCACATAACCTTTTAACACGCCCATGTATCTTTCAAAAGGGTACATGTATCGTAGGAATACAGGACCACATGCCTTTATTTCTTTTACGATATGAGATACCAGATGAACCATTATATCAAAAAAAGATGGTGGAAAGTACATCTCTAGTTCACAAAGGGTAATATAAATATCTTTTTCCCAACTATCCAACACTTCGGGATCAATAACCTTTGAGTGAATCATGTTAAAAAACAAACAGAGTTTTGTGATTGTATGACGAACTTCCACCGGTAACAACCCACGAATTGCAATAGGAATCATATGAGTCATCAAAACATGACAATCATGAGACTTCATACCAAGTAATTTACAATCTTTCATCGACACCAGTCTTTTAATGTTTGCAGAATAGCTAGATGGAACTTTAATATCGTGCAAACATTGACAAAACTTTATTTTTTCTTCTTTTGACATGGTATGGCACGCAGGTGGAAGATAAATACTTTTGGCTCTCTCAACAGGGGCAAGCTCTTTACGTATACCCATTTCTTCCATATCTTTACGAACATTAATCCCATCTTTACTTTTTCCGGGAATATTCAATAGTAAACCCAACAAACTATCACAAACATTTTTTTCAATATGCATAACATCTAGACAGTGTCGAACTTCCAAACTTTTCCAGTAAGGTAAATCCCAAAAAATTGACTTCTTTTTCCAATTGCTCCTTTTTTCTGTACAAGATCTTTTCCCAGAATGGTATTTATATTTTCTACTCGTTTAAATGCATCAAGATCTTTCCTAACCATTCTATGCTCAGTATTTCCATCAAACTCTTTTGTAAGTCTTCGATAATGGTGATTTCGCGGAAGAAATCGTCGATGCCCCATATACACGGTTTTTTTGCAATGTTTTAATCTTATGGAGCATGTTTCATCTTCACATACAGGACAAGCATGTTTACCCTTTGTACTATATCCTGACAAATTACCGTATGCTGGAAAATCACTTATTGTGCAAAAAACCATGGCTCGCAACTTAAAGTTAGTCTTCACATAAGAATCATACACATCTACACCTGGGTTCCATAGGGTTTTAAGATCATCAATCAAAGGAGATAAATAAATATCAATGTCATTACCAGGTTGTTTTGGACCTTGAATTAACAATGACATCATTATATATTTTGTTTTCATGCATAACCATGGTGGAAGATTGTAGATGCATAAAAGAACCGGCCAGGTACTGTGACGACTACTCATGGTTCCAAAAGGATTTATACCGTCTGAGCTAAGACCAAACCGTATATTTCTAGGGTCATTACCAAAATCAGGAAAATCATAATCAATATTTCTCCACTGAGGTGAATCCGCCACATGTCTTAACTTTCCATCATCTTTACGATCATCAGAATGCCAACGCAACAACTTTGATTCTTTTGGATTAGCAAATAATCGTTTTAGTCTCGGTATAATGGGGAAATACCATAATAATTTAGCTGGTGGTCCGTTTTTTGTCACATCGTCAGCATATTCATCAGTTTCCTTTTTACGCTTGTACCGTGATTCACCACATATAACACACTTGTGAGTTTTTTCAAATTCCTTTCTATACAACATGCAATCATTTGGACATGCATGTATTCTTTCAACTTCTAATTCCATTGGACACATTATTTTCTTAGCTTGGTATACCGATATAGGTAACTCATTGTCTTTGGGAAGCATGTCATGCAATAACTCTAATAGACATGTAAAACTTTTATCGCTCCATCCGTAGTTTAACTTTAAGTTAAACAGTTTTAACACAGCACTAAGCTTAGAAAAGTTTTCACAACCAGCATATAATGGTTTTTCTGAATCGACAAATATATGTTGTAGTTTTTCTTGATCGTTATTGGATATATTAGTTTCCATATCATTGAACATCTCATTTAAATTATCATTGCCCTCATTTAAATTATAATTGTCATCATCAATAAGGGGATCATTGTTCTCATCATTACAATTAGCGTCCAAATGTACGGACGTTGTGCTACTACTACCAATCAATTCCCCATGTTTTGACCAACAAGTATAATTAAACATAAATCCATTCTTAAACAAATGATACTCAATTTCTTCTATTTCCTTGAATTCGGTAAAATTTTTACATTCCATACAAGGACACGGGATGGACTCGTTCCCTTTTTTAACACGATCCTCTTCAGCGATCTTAAGAAAACCTTGTAGTCCCATCACAAATCTCTTGTTAGTACGTGTGATTTCATACATCCAATTGTTACGATCCATCTGAAATGAATAAACAAACAAAAAAGAGATATAAATCGAATAAGTATCTATGATATGAATCAATTGTACAAACTTAATCTAAGGTGGTGGATCCTAACCCACTTTTTGATTGTTCTATCTCATATATATACATTTTAAGGGTTTGATTGTTTTGAAAACCGACATCATTTCCTTTAACTCCTCAAGTTTGCTTAAATAGCAAGCTTGATGGAGTAAAGAGAAATATATCAATTTTCTAAACAATCAATCCGTTAAAATGTATATATATCCTAATGAGATAGAACAATAAAAAGCAGTCCCCGAGAAGGGACAATCTAAAATTAATCTCTAATAGATTAATTTTAGACGGGTATGAACTAAAAGGTTTCTAGATCTAAATGAATGCATGAAAAATATAGTAAAATAGTCTAAATTAAACTACAAAATGACAATTAATAATGTTACCTTGAAGATCCACAAAATAAATAAAAGCAACAAAATAGCTTGAATCTTAAACGTGGGATCGAGCTCCAATAATGAAGAAGAGATACTTAATTTTGATCGTGGGATCGAGCTCCAATAAATGAAGAAGAGATACTTAATTTGAAGTAGAATGCTCTTTTGGAAGTATAAAGTGAATCGAATCAAATTCAGATTAGAAGTTGAATACGTATATATCGATTAAATTTTCAAAATTAAAAAAGAATGTTTCAAAGATAACCAACCCCACATTCCTCTCATTATATTTTTAAAATAATATACCTAATAAGGCGTTTCAAAAATAAAATAATTAAAAAATATGCTAATAAGGCGTTTCAAAAATAAAATAATTAAAAAACGAAAAGGTATATGCTAATAAGACGGTTCAAAAAATAAAATAAAGAAAAAAAATATAATAAATATCTAATAAAGCGATTTTAAAAATTAAACCGATTATAAAAATCATAAACCTAATATGGCGGTTCTTATTTTATTTTTTAAATTAAATGAAATATAACTTTATTTTATATATAACCTATACGGCGGTTCACAAATTAATTAAATTAATTAAATCACAACAATTTCACCCTTTTATTGCGGTTTTGAAAATTCAACCGCATTCTTATCTTCACTTCTTTAAAATGTTACCTTTTACTACGATTCATATTTCAACAACCACTTTTTTTGAATCTTTTTGTACTAGTGTATCTTATTTCACTAAAAGAATTTCTCCACCAGGGAGAGGTATACGAATAATCTTCTTGTGGTAGATGACTTCCGCCTGCTTTTTCGATAGCTAATTCATGCATTCGATTACGTTGAAACTTCCTAGCGTAACAAGCATAAGGTCAATGTCAAAAATATGTCTAGACAACTCTATCTTACAACCCTCAAGGATATGCATGACGTGAATTTTCTAACCAAAAGCTAATTCTACGATATACTTTGATTCTAACAAAGAAGGCATATCATTCAATAGGCTATTAAACTTAGCAGAGATAAAACTCGTTTCAACTCCAATAACAAACAGAACATTAGCATAACAACCATTCATAGGAAACCCGGTAACAATAGTAGGGTCGTTTAGAGCCTCACCTGAACCCATGATAAAGGCTCTTCCTTTTGCTTTACCAATATTGCCTTCGTTGTTGTCGTTATTCTCACCATTTTCATTACCATTATTGTTACCGCCATTACCACCATTATTACCATTATCACACTTGTTAGTGTGATGGTAGTTACACTTGTTACACTTCAGGTACTTCCTAACATACCCTCCTTGACCTTTGTTTGATGAAGATGATGGATTAAATTTAAAATTGGAGTCGAACTTCCTTTGTTGTTGGTGCCGAGGCTGGCTGTTGGATGATGGTCTCTTATTGCCAGAACTATCCTATTTCCACTAATTGTCGGGCATGCTCGCCACCACACCCCGTTTCGGTAACTTTCCTTGTTCCACCGCTTGATCCTTTAGCGTGTGAGCCAACTGGATTGCATGTTGAATAGTGGTGGGGCTGGAAGAGGTTACCATACTCTGAATCTCGGGCACCAAACCATACAGTTAAAATTCAATCCTTTTGTACTCCTGGTGTACTTTAACACCTAGCCCCACATGACACCCATATTGTCCGTTTTACCCACGAGTAGCTCACAGATTTGTTTTTGGTTGCTCGGGTAAAAACTTCTCAAGGAGATCACCCATCCATGGGTTGTTGTCACCTGAGCACGCTTAACTATGAAGTTCTCTCATCTACAACCAATGCACCCAAAATGTGTTGGTGATATTAAAATCCAGAAATTAGTTATCAACCTAGCATCTCTTCTGTCCATGGTCGATGGGGGATTTGCCTACGGTGTCACATGTACCATGCCTGGGCAAAGAGACGCCAGCTCGTAATAATATGGTGGTGTAGGTCTCGATCTCAGACCCTCCCATTTTCAACTAGCAAAACTCTGCTTCTAACTTATGTACTTCATCGTAGGGACAATACTCCTTCATCATCATGGTTTTAAATTCAGCCCACGATATGGCGTTTGCCATCGCCTGACCCAACATTTGCACCTGGACATTCCACTAGGAGAGTGGTTGCACCCTCCAAGGTAATATGTGGCATACTTTACTTAATCAACCACCTGAAAGTTACATTTTGCGAAAACCAATTTGGTTTTCTTGAACCATCGCGCGAGTCCCACTACTTTCTTTGCTCCACTGAAAGTGTGGGGCTTGCAATCTATAAATGCCTTATAAGTACAGGCTTGTGGTCTTGAATCAACTAATCGAGATATTAAGTCCAATAATTTAAGAAACCTACTAACGAGATATTAGAATACTTTGACAACCATAATCATCATTTAACTCCTAACTTAGTAGCTTGTGCAGTCACTGCCACCTGTATTTGCTCATTGATTAGGGCTGCTAAAAGGGTTATGTTCATAGCACTCGCACCATGTACACATCCATCAATTTTTCACTTTAAATTTACAAATACAACAATGAGTAACATCTAACATATTAATCTCATTTAAGCAAAGTAAAAAATAAGAAAATAATATATTTGCATTACCATAACATTTATAACCAAATTAATAATTCATAATAAATAAATTATAAGTAACTCACAAAATATCCAATCAATGTTAAAATTTTAAAGTTTTTAGTTGGGTAGGAAACAACCCATCCTACATAGGTTATGAAATAACACTATGTAGTCCAAAAAGATAAATGAAATAAATCAGTCCAGAACAACAGATCCATCATTTTCCTCAACCATCTCTTCTAGATCCTCTTCCGGGTCTTCCTCAAGGTCTTCTTCCGGCTCCGCCTCGGAAATTTCCTAAGGCTCGAGCTATTCTTCTAACTCGTGTATCCTCTCGATGACCACATGAAACTGGTTTCGTGTAGCTATCAGACTAGTTGTCAGCTCTACAACCTGTTGTATTTCTTTAGCTTGTCTATCCTAACTTCCAAACAGATCATGTCACACCTCTTCCATATTATTAAACATTTTGTTGGTAAGCTCCTACCTATTGTCTCTCAAAGCAAATTCATTCTCTAATTCTCGGTATACTCTATCATGAGAGGCTATTAGAGCCGCAAGGGATCTCTATGGATGGCAAGGTGGGGGTAGTAGAATAGAATTGCATAGAAGATCAGGGGTTAGTTGTGGAACACTCCCCTTATAGATCATATCAAATACAATACTAAAATACAATGCCAAATTCTCTTTATCAAACATGTCACAATCCATCATAGGCTCTATTGGGAAACGTATACTAGGCGTAGACTGAGGGGGTCGAGAAGTTGAAACCATAGTAGGTAGAGGGGAAGTAAGAGCCTCAGGTTCCTTTCCCGATGCATACTGTGTTGAGGATGAAGATGTTGTCGTATTACAGTGTATGTGATGTGCATGCCAATGACTAAACAGTAAGAGATAAATAAACGAGTAACTAACTATGTGCGATTATAGACTAGTGTGTACGCAATCTAGTTTATTATAACTAATGGCTCTAATATCTATCTATCGCATCCTCAAAATCCACGTGCGGGGTTTTACTGCGAGGCGTGTGAATAAACCAGGATCCAAGTCATTAGTTACTCTCAACGACTTCAAATAAACTTTCAAAAGTAAACCTCATAGGTTTAAGTTTTAAAATACCATAGAAGCATAAGTTAAATATTCAAGCTAAAACTTTTAAAAGTAAATGTGCAATTCAAGCGCCCAAAACCATAGTTTAAGATGTAGAATATAACTAAAGTTCATAATAATAATTGTTTGAATGCATGCTCGACTCGTTTTGTGCTCCTACGTGAACCTACTGTAAACAACTTGAGAAAAGCATACTAAGTGTCGAGATAAAGGTTGGTGAGTTCAAGTGTTTATAAGTTAGCAAAATCAGTTACATTTGTAAACATAAGTAATGTGTATTGAAATAGATAGCTAGTGTAAATCATAAGCAATAATAACAGTATTTTCACGATCGAAGCTGACTGTGTTTGTTTGTTTGCCTTCTGCCACGACTTACCGAGCCATGATAAATGTTAGTTATTTAGGATAATGTTATACCCGCTTGACCGCCAGTCGTACGGGTGAGGCTTGTCAGACCAAGTGGTACTACCCAATTTTTGTCCACTAGTTTCCTTAATTAACGATCTGAAAGTATATACACTATGTTTATGCTATACATAATTATCAAAACATTTGTAAAAATATGTTTTCTCCCCCAAAAGGAGTATGCAAAAGAGGGGCATAAAACTCACTTAAAGCATAAACGGAAAGTAATATAAATCTAAGGATGAATGAAAAGACAACCCGCCAAATGATATCTATAATACGTGAGTACATAAGTACGTGCAAAATAAGACAGTTTTACAAACCCTAAGCTTTCAATCTATCTCACTGAATTTAAGTGATTTTGAAAATATTGACCCATTTAACCTAGTTGAGTCGTTTAATATGTTGGTGATGTGTTAAGTAAAATCATGTTTGCTCATATTTAATAATCCATTATTCATAATCTTAACTCAAACCATTCTAGTATAGAAAATAATGAATCTTGAATTCTACTAGGATTACTGTACTAACACAATTTATCATCCAATAAATTCGAATCTCAACAAGTAACCACCATGAACTTTACAATCAGAAATAAATCTCAAATATACCTAATCACGCAAAGAGTTTAACCATGCACTATATGCCATATAAAGTAACTTACTACTTCACATCCCAAACCCTGTTAATCCTACTAAGTAGGGGTCTCAGATCTGCATATGTGTATGATGTTCATCATCATATTCCTAAACATGACTAGCAAAACAATTCAAATAGACCATACTGATCGGATATCACCATTAAGACATAAAACCCTAATTTTCTAACATTGATATATCACCTAATACCATCAACAATTACCACACAAAACTTAAACATCCAATTTTCCTCAAGTAGCATCCATATGCATCCATATGATCTAATCATTGCATTCTAACACATTAAATGATCCCAATAACCAATCTAGCATGATCCTAACAGAATACGCATGCTCAATACATGGAATTTTAACAAACATGTTAATAAAGTTTCCTCTTCGCGAAAGTAATATCCTATGATCCAACTTTTATCAAAACCAACCATTGATACCTCATGCAACTAACTCCTTGACCAAATAATTCAAATATGCACCATATCTTATTATGACAAGGGTTGTACTACCTTGTTCCATACCGAGACTCCTATAAATACCCAACATAAACAACTCAAAATTACACATCATAATACCCTTTTCTCGATCTTTTCTATATCTCAGCTCTCTTTCCCTCTTCTTTCACCCTTCGAAAAAAAGAACACACGCATAAGCTCTATACACCTTAAGATCAAACATATAAGAATTATGATCTCCATCTTCATTCACCTAGGTACTATATTATTTAAAGTTTCTTGCTATAGTTTAGACACTAAACTATTATATAACACTTGGTTCATCACTTCGTTTAACAACTCATTCATAGGAATGTAAACCTTATTCTCACCCCTCATATATTAGGAAATTTTTGGGTTAAGCACAATTAATCTTGTTTCAAGCAATATCTATTAATCAGTGAGTTCTCGCAATCACTTTTACTTTTACTAATTTGGGAGAGAAACATATTACTTAACGAATTTAGATCAAAAAATACTATTATTTCTTATGCTTATCCACATTTATTGGTTGGACTTACTAAGACCTTTTTATCTTGCACAACCATTTAACTTCAGTATGAAGCTGTAGGTTTAATATAGACAGTGATATCATGACTGACAATCTCCATTATCTCAACTGATTGTAACCCATCATTCAACGACATTGAATATTAACTACCATGCAGATGATAACTTGACTTTTTCTCGTATTTGAAATAAGTATTGGACGAGACAAGCAGTCTTAGGCTTAGTTGTGGAAACATAAATGCATTTTACCTTACTTTGCGCTATGACTACTTTACATAATGAGTTTTTGATTCATATATGACTACATACTTCACAACTATTTATTGAGCCTCAAAACTTACAAGTTCACTAACATTATTGTTGTCCCATGTTTAACATGTTTTTAAAGAAAAAATAATTGATGGTTAGGGTTTTGGACTTCACTTTAAATGGAAGGACGAGGATACAATGAAAGATTATTTTGTATAAGCTAAAGTTATTATATGTTTAAATATTTAAAACTGGTACTCTAATACAATTTTGATTGAATTTATTTGAATGTATGATTTAATATGTATTTCTTTTATTTACCACACGTTCAAGAAATCTGATTACGTCGCTTTTTGTAATTTCACTGTCGACGAGGGGTGTGACAGTTCTCTTTTCATATTTTTGGAATGTTACACATATGAACTTCAGTCACTTTTTAAGCATAAGGTTATAATTTAGTAATAAAATTTTATTGCAATTGCCTCTACTTTAGGTTAAATTAAAAAAGAAAAGAATCATTAAATACTTATGAATTTAATTAATTTCATATATATTCCATTTAATTCACTTAATTTTAGAAGTATTGACGTTTATAAAATAAGTTTACAATATTGAAAATTTAATGCTTTTGTTGTTAGAAAATAAATTTGAAAAAAGCTGTTACCAAACAATAAGAAACTTGGTTATACTAGACATTGTCTTTTTATTTTCGTTTAGCTCCTTGCTATTTCTTTGAATCTTGGCTGTTAAAAAAAAATTAGTAGAATTATTTTTCTTTAAAAAAACATCAAGAAAATCTACATGAAGCATTATCGATCAAGAGTTGATGCACAGATCCCACAACCTGACGGGACGTTGGCATCTCGAATATCGAATGAAAACAAACTTTTGTTAGTCACTTTATGATATCAAGTTTGAGTTTGAATTTCATTTTCATAATCTATAATCAAGTGTGACAAACACAGTTTTTGCAACAGAATCTAAAGTTTATGTCGCTAATATTAGAATATATATTATTAGGGTTTGATTAAATGCGTCCACGGGTCAAGTTAGATTTTTAGAGTTACTTGTTATCTCTATATATTGTAACCTAACTATTCAATTACATTATTTAGTATATTATCATCATACATGGTATCATAACCTTAGAATTCTGGTCACCTTCTTTTTTGTTGCGTCACCATATAAAAACAAACAAACCCTAGCTGTCGTCATTGAGTTCAAACCCTAGACAGGGCGGTGATCCGTCGCCTCCGCCGCCCTGTCCCACCTTCATTTTCTGTTTTGTTTTTTATCTTCTAGTTCCCATTGAATAAAGATTGATTATTGACTGAATATTCAAACAAGATATATATTCTTTTGGTTGGTTCACAATCATATTCTTGAATTACAACAACGATCACTTCTTTTATCCTTTTTTTTTAATTATCGGTGTTGTCGTACCAAGGACCATGTTCCATGGCCATCGATCTCAATTCACATTTTGATTGATTTTTTTCTCTTTTTTATAGATCTACGGATCTTATCTCTTGATTTACGTGTCGAAAAGATCGCCATCTGACCATGGTCACCGGCCATTCTCTTTGTTTTTCTTTTTCTTTTTACGTCTACATACTTTTTCTCTTGATCTACAGATCCAAAACACCGGCGCCTGAACGCGGTCACGTGCCTTGCTTTCTTTTCTTTACATCTTTTTAGATTTAATCTCTTGATCTACGGATACAAGTAACCACTGGCTACTAGCCTCGACACGTAATGAATTATTATGGTTGTCAATTATTGACTTATCATTCTGAGAATAAGAACTAATTAACTATCAGACCAACTATGGATAACACAATCAACCAAAACATAGATGACAACCTCAAACACAATATTGTCTTTTGGTAAAAATTTGAATAGTTGAGTCGATCGAAGCATGTTTATCTTATTATTAGTGATTATGTTTTCTTTGTTTTCCAGTCTTAACGTATGGTTACTTCCGCTACGACTCCGGGGGAATATTAGAATATATTATTAGGGTTTGATTAAAATGAGCCCACATGCCCAGTTAAGTTTCTAGGATTACTTCTTATCTCTATATATAGTAACCTAAATATTCAATAACATTATTCAGTATTTACTATCTTACAGTTAAAAATTGTGTATCATACAAGTCTTTAAGCTAGTCTACTATATATAAATCGAAGACATCGAAATATAATGGATAGATGGGCTAACCGAGCAAAACTGACCCGGTTAGTAGTTCATACTTATAATACCACAGCTAAATGCAAACATATTCTATTGAAGCACTTATCAAACTAATCAAATATCATCATCTTCACCTTCTTCCTCCGAGAAGTCACTGGCTCTACCAGCAGATTTCAATGCAGGTTCTTCATCTTGTGCTTCGTCGTCCTCATCGTCATCATCTTTGTCGTCGATTATTTGTGGTGATAGGGCTTTCTGGTCGTCTTCATCGTCCTCTTTTGCTAACTCATCAGGCAAAATAACTTCTTCTTCTTCATCGTCTTCATCATCGTAGGGTGATTTGATGTTCTCAGGTGCTGGTGCTTTTGTTGATCCTTCAACGGTTGGAGATCCAACTGTTGTTTCTTCTGAAGGTTTGGTGAAATCTTCAACCTTTCCAGCATCAACCTAGGTATTTTCATTCCATAAAAATTAACTAATTATTTGCTATATTCAACAGATTCACTATATTATCGGCTTAAGCTTTAAAAGTTCTAGTTATTTGAAGATAATCTCTTTATTTGCTCTTGACAAGATGTGATTTATGGTTACGCATCTTTTATCGAAAAATTCTTAAAAGCGTGCTCAAAAGTCACTCTAAGAAAGAAGGTTCATTACAGAATCACAAATATCTAAAAAACAAAAGGAAAAAGTTTTTAACTCATAGATACGATTAACATCTATCTATTTCTTCCTTTTAATGAACAGGATGATCAAAGTGATCGGACGGCTCAAATGCGTTCTTTGTGTTCTTTAGTTATTTTCCGTTTTTTAACGAAACATCATTTTCTTCATCTCAACAAGGTCACACTCCTAAAATTTTCATAATTCTCGGTCTACATGAATAGCTTTTAGCTTTTATCATAGAATGAATGATGTTTTTTGCTAATGTTACAAAAAGTATTGTTCAAATAAGTAAATGATTCATTTTCTCATAGATAAACACATGGTAGCAGAAGGAGCCGAAATATATATGTTGTTTTTAATCAATTCAATTGCTTGTATTGCAAGCAAGCAAAAGATAAATGGTACTACAATAAAAACATGTATGCAATATTAAAGTGTGAGAGGAAGAACCTGAGTAGAGGCCATGTAGGTATATATTGAGAAGAGGAAGCAATGGAGTTATGGAATGATAACATTTGTTTGAGAATGAGTAGCATATTTATAAGCAAAATGGTGGGAAGAAGCAAAGGAATAGTAAGAGGGGAAACATGAATCAGGAAAGATAAGTTATGCTTTAACGATTCGATGGGTGCCCATCAAGGTTTTCGATCTAAGGATATTATTGGATTTGTGTTTTGGAATTGATTACTATACTAATTTGAATTATGAACATAAATTCATTTACTATTTTGATTAATCAGATTTTTTATGTTCATTTGATTATATGTTGGGATTTGTTGATAGTGTAAACAACTAAAAATCATCGTGTAAAATAACCTTATTTGTCCATCACTTAAGAACATGAGCTAAAACACAATGTTTTTGTTAGAACATATTTTAACACAAATGTATGCAAGGAAATAAGATGTGAGTATTCTTTTTCATGGGTTTTGTAATTATTGACAAAGAACCAATGCCATTCCCACTTGCCTATGCAGAATGACCTTAGTTATTCCTAGGTAAAATGGTATGGTGGGCCAGGGGGTGGGGGATGTTAGAGTATTATTGAAGGGTTAAGGTAAGGTGCTTTGATGCTTGAAACCACTTGCCAAAAGTTTTGATGCAAAAGAGGTGCTTAATATATACTTTGAAGATAGAAGGTGATTCAACCCTATGCTTTTCACCTTTGGGAGGGTACTTGATTTGCCTTTCTTTATGGTATTCCATCAACTTGTGCCCTTAGAACTAGGATACCTTGGTAAATATATGCAAAGCCGAGGGTGATAGTCATTTGTCATCCTACGATGAACAAAGACCGGAGGCACATCAATTTGTCTAGCTCAACGTGATAAAAGTTATCATTTGATAGTAGTCAAGTTTCGTACACGTTAAACCTTATATATATAAAGAGAAAACCACCCCACTTTATAATGTGTTTCAATTTTAGGACATTTGATTTGTGGATCAAAAGACAAGTGACAAAGTTTTATTCATTTAATAATATTGCACAAAATCTATTTCTTCTAACGTTTTCATAGGTAGTGTTTAGCTAAAATTTTGGGTGGAAAGCACGAACATGTTTAGCTAGTGTTTAGGTCGACCTCGCAGGTAACATGCTATTGCCTATTTAGCTTTCTAATTTTAAATAAATGGCACACCATAAAACTAGTAAAAATCTCAAATGTTATTGTAGGCGTATTTGTTTTGTCATATATTCTTTGGTTTATTTATGTGATCATCCTTTAATGTTTAATATATGTATATTTTTTGAAAATGTGAGTGATCTTAGGAAGTAATAACTTTAGAAAGATGCTTATAAAATTATTTGTACATAAGTTGTAGAATCAAATTTTAACATTTTATACATAATCATTAAGATAAACCCGCTTACAACATTTAGATATCAAAAGAAAAAAACTGACTTTGTTGACGTGAATATATATATGTATATATGTATATACATGTATATATATGTATATATATACATATATGTATATATATACATATATATATATGTATATATATATATATATATATATATATATATATATATATATATAAAATATATAGATATATATATCTATATATAGATCTATATATATAGATATATATATATATATATATCTATATATATATATCTATATATATATCTATATATATATATATATATGTGTATATAGAGGAGGGATCAAATGAGAACTCCCTTTTTTTGTGAGAACTCTAGAAACCAATGTGAACCACTAGTTTTCAATGGCAAAATTGTAATTAACAACAACATAATTAAAAAAATCATAAAATAAAAAATAATAAAAAAAATAAAAAAAGTAAAAACACAGAAGTGTTTCTCTCGTATCCCTCTACCATTAAAAAAAATAAAAAAATTATAAAAAATAAAAAAAAACTCGTTTTTTACGAACGTCATCAAGAATTACACATGTGTAAAACAGAATTTACACATATGTAATGACTAATTTACACATGTGTAAATAACGGGTGGACGAATTTTTTTAAAAAAATATATCAATATGGTAGGCGTTGGAAAGATAAAAAATAATGAAATTAATGGTGAAATTTTTATGAAAAAATAATGTCATGAAAAAAGTTATGAACGTTTTAAAAAAAAGGTGGAAATGGCATGTGACTTGCATGTGACTAAAAGTGTGGTTGATATTGGTTCCTAAAGTTCTCACTAAAAATGGTGGTTCTCAAGATAACCCTACCCTATACATATATATATATAGATACATATAGATAACAGAGATAGACATAGATATATACATATACAGATATACATATATATATATATACATATATACATAGATAGATACATATATACATATATATATATATATACATATATATATATATACATATATATATACATATATATATATATATATATATATATATATATATATATATATATATATATATATATATATATATATATATACACACACACACATAGGGTTAGGTTCAAATGAAAACTCACCCTTATTGTAAGAACTCTTTAACTCATCTCTATGCCATTGATCAAATTTTCAATGGACAAGATCTTTTCATTTTGTTCTTTTATTTTTTAATAGAAAAGGGTATAAAGGTAATTTAACCCACCCCACTAAAATTCAGATTCACTAGCATTTTGACATGTGTCCCTACCCTATTATCTTTATTTGTCTTTTTTTTGTTTAAAAATTTTACCCCCTTTATTTTTAAAACCTTTATAACTTTTTTACAAATTGTTATTTTTTTATAATAAACACACCATTAAACTCGTCTCTTTTTTCTCTTTAATTCCAATATAGTCTCAACAAAATTTAAAATTTTTTTACGAACATAAATAATTACAGTGAGTTACATCATATTGTAATTACTTACAATGCATTACGTCGAAATACATATATACAAACCAACAAAAACAAAACCTAATAAAATGATTTTACATCAATCATGCAAAAATAATGTAGTGTTGTAAAAAAAACCTAATATATACGTTATCGTTACCATCCCCCTTCATGCAAAAAATACAGTGCATAAACTTTAAAAAATATCTAAATTTCAGTAAATTACAGTGAATTATATCATATTTGTAATTACTTACAGTAAATTACAGCATAATTATAATTATTTATAGTAACAGTGAGTTACATCAAATAACAGTGAGTTATATTACAGTGAATTACATCATGTTTATATGCAAAAACTAATATTTGTAGTAAATTACATCAAACAAACATGGTGTATTAATAACAAAAAACACCAAATTAAACATAAAACCATACCTAATACAATGAATTACATCGAATAACAGTGAGTTACATCACTGTAAACCAATCTATAAAACAATGTAAACTAATGTAAACCAATCTGTAAATTAATGTAAACTAATGAAAAAGAACATTTTCTTGTTTAGAGATAACTATCAATGCTAAACTATCATAAGAAAAATACCAAATTTGATTTTCTAAGCTTATTCTTGATAATAGATTTAACTTTCTAAACTTAATACAGGTTCATGCAAGTAGAATGGAAATTAATGTTGACTTTTAAGTTGTTGAACACCTTCCTGCAAATAAAAAAACAATTAGTGTTACTCAACAAAAATTAATGTTGACTTTCAAGTTGTTGAACACATTCCTCACTTAAAAACCTAACTCTTTATTAGATTATTTTTATAAAAAACCCAATTAAAAATTATACTAAAATTTATCTGAACAAGAAAGTGATCAATTATAATATAATGTAAAATTAATTCTTATTGTTTTACGTAAATGACATTAAATAATGTTTAAGTTTTAAAACTTGGCACTTATATAAATTAAGTTATAAATTTAATGTTTTTTAATTATCCACCAAAAGTTATTTTTTTTTCAAAAACACTATCTATAGATTATTCATAAAAGTGAGTTTTTTATATAAACAAATGTAATTTATACTTATACCTAATGCATCAAATGTTGTATAGTTGTTACTATTCTCTGCAAGAATCAAAACCCAAATAACAAAACACACTGAACAATAAATATACATTTTTAACACTTGTTGTCATCAATGGTGGTCGGAGATGAAAACAACTGGGACTATTCATTCGTTGTCTTCAAATTCGTATTTTTGAAAATGGTTAAGATCCTCAATTTGAAGCATAAAATTCCAAAGAACAATCGGAGTCATTGACAGTGCACGTGATAAAAGACTTCCCAAGCACAAATCGTGTCTAAATAAAATCATGTAGAACATGAATATGAGATATGCTTAGAAGAATAAGGAAAATGAGGAGGGACATACCTGCAGGTACAAAGACGACGACGACAACTCGAACACCTTTAAGTCGCCCTTAAATCTGAAGCCTGAGGTACGACTAACATCGCAGACGATCTGGAGGAGGGACCGGGCGGCGACAGCCATTGAATCAACGCCAGCCATTGGCAATGGTGGTGGCAAAATTACGTGTAAAACACACCAAAGATGAATGTCGGTTGGGTGACGTTGAATAAAAAACAATGGTGGGTTAGTTGGATTGAAGAATAGAGGAAAAAGCCATGATGAGTATGGGTTTGTGAATGTGGAATCAAAAAAAAAATCTTTAGAGATACAGAGAAAAGATAGATGGGTTTTGGGGTTGGTGAAAATGAAGTTTGTTTTGAAGACAAGTTCATGAAAAAAAAAGAAAATTTTGTGTCAGTAAAGTATAAAAGTCAAAATATAGTAAAAGACATAAATGCCCCTCATCTCATCTCAACCTTCTATATGGCATTAAATATATGTATATATATACATATATGTATATATATGTATATATATATATATATATATATAATATATATATATATATACATATATGTATATATATGTATATATATATATATTGCAGGACCGGTTAAGGGCTTGAACAATTACAACACAACAACACAATGAGGAGAATAACTAAACTTGATCAAACAGTGAACTGGATTAACCAATATTGATACAAAGAACACAAGTAAAGAAAAGAGACAGAACAAGAGAGTTGGGTTTCAAGGAGGCAGTATATTGCTTTCTCAAGTTCTTTTACAAGTGTTACAAGCATAAAGAAGATACAAGAACTTGGAATACTTATACTACAACCTACAGCCGGCTATACTTTGAAAGCCAGCTGGATACAATTGACTAGACACAAACAAAATCAATTGTAGGATCAAAAGGCATATCTGCCTTTTGACCTTGTGACTATGACATGCCATAGCTCACATCCTTATCTATTACAAAAAGGATAAAGTACATAAAGTAGAAAGTTACAGACTCAAGACCTCAATGTACAGTTACCAAAAGCATGGACCTTTTCACCAACTCATGTAAGTTGGTGACTTTACAGAGATGCAGCGGAAAGGTGTCCAGCTTTATGGAACAGTACATCAGATAAAGCATGTTTACTAAAAGTCTTCGGAAGAAATCTGTCTTCATAGAAAAGCTGAAGACTTTGTCTCTGACTTCGAAGACTTCATGTTTGGCTTCGGAAGAGTCTCTAGGCTTGAAGTCTTGGCTTCGGAAGATATTTCACTTGGAAGATTTACATTTAGGTATTTTCTAGGTATGGTGTAAAACTTCCGAAGCATTTCTTACTTCAGTACTTAGTGCATTGTTGCAGAGAGACATTGGATGTTTTGGTTTGCATCAGACTTAAAGGAATCCTTACAAACTCCCCCTAGGCTGATGCTACCAAAACATTTAGAAGATCTTCAGATGTTAGTGGTCTTCAGTACAATCATGACCATACCCTTCTTCATTAGATGGTCAGGATCATCAAGACCTTCATAGTATCTTCTCATCTCAAAGAGATCATGCAGAGGTAAGTTGATTATGTCTTGCCAAGTATAGACATTCTCAACACCTTGATCTCTGATTACATGCCATCTTTCTGGATTGGTAGAGTAAGTCCAGGACAAGATGGGTGTCTCAGTTGTCAGAGGAGCCACTTGCATTGGAGTTGATTGGGCTGCCTCATCATGCACTTCCTCAGGTTGATCTGACTCAGCCTGAGGTGTAGAGGTAGATGACTTAGGCTTCTTCTTCTTAGACTTTGGTTTAGAAGCCATTCTCTTCTTCCTCTTAGATGACTTTAACTGAGAAGACTGGTCTGCAGCACCTTGTTAATCATCCTTGTGTTTCTCAGTTGGGTGTTCCTCCCTCACAGGTTCAGAAGGAGAGGGAATTTGACCCTGCTTTGGATCAGAAGATGAAGCTTGCTGAGGGTTAGCAGGAGGTCTGGGTTGAGGTGTCTCAGGTTGTTCAAACTTAACCTCCACTTCAGGTGGGACTTGACTTGGAAGAGAGTGTAAGTCAATCAGTTCACCACTCTTAATCTTCTGCTTGATTACCCTTATATGCTCATCCATTGTGGATAGAGACATAGGGCCAAGTCTCCTTCCGGAGAATACATATAGCTTCAAGAAGCTCATCATCCTTTGTCTATCAGCAAACTTCTTCATACTCTTTTGGATGATGGCTCTTGACTTTGCAGCTTCTTCCCTTAGCTTCCTTTTAGTTGTCTTTCTCTCTTTGACTAGCTCATGTTCAAGTTGTTTTAAGTACTCAAACTCAATAAAGTCATAGGACAGGGGAAGAAGTGCATCTGCCTGATAGAAGCCTGTGGCACTCAGGTAGTTGATCATTTTGATCCTATCTTCTTCTTTGTCTACCTGAGGTTCTTGTGGAGCCACATCTTCTTGTACAGGACTTTCTTGAACTGGAGAGAGAGTGGGAGCATGCTTGTAGATTCTTTTCTGTCTCCTCTCCTCTTTGAATTGGAGAAGTAGCCTTGCATCCTATTTTTCTTTCATCTCTCTTGACACTTCCATGTCAGCCAGTTCATTCAATTCTTCTAAGGGGAGGGAGATGATTTCATCAATATCATAGTTCCTGGTCTGTAAATAAGTAATCCTAACTGCCCTCAACTCATCATCTTGAGTATTTGGTCTGGGAGCAACCCTGATTGCAGCTTGTATAAAGCTTGAAGACCCAGAGGAACTTTCTCCCCTTAGCTTCCTTTTCCTCTCTCTCTCTCTCTCTTCCTCCTAAATTTCCTCAGGAGTCATAATCCTTTTTCCTTTGTCACTCACAGACCTTTGTGACTCAGGGTGGATAGAGGCTTGGCCTTCATTGCTTGGTGTAGCATCCATGCTCTGGCTAGAGAGAGGCTGAGAAACACCTTCACCAGCAGGTGTCTCAGAAGGAGTGTGAACCTCTGCAGCAGTTGTTGATAATGAGATAGGGGTCTCAGGTTCTGCCACTGGGCATTCAGTCAAGGTTTCCCCTATGAAACTAATCTTAGGGTCCACCTCAACATCCAGTTGACCGATGACATTGCCTGATTGCCTAAGTCTCCTTCTTAGAGTGAACTCTACAAGGATCCTGTCTTGGATTCTTTGAGCCAATCTGTCAGCCTGTCTTGAGTTGCCTAGATTGACAAGTGGCATATTGACTAGATCCAATCTTTCATAGAAGTTCAAGCTTTGAAAATCAAATACTTCTTGTTGCCCTTGAACTCTTTGAAGAATAAGGGCTCTTCTGTCAGCATCATACCTCCACCTTATGATGTAGTTTGAAGTTCCTTGAGGTGGGGATGACACAGCCCTTGGTATACCTTCATCAAAGAGACTCCTGATGATAGAGTTTATAGAGTCCACATTAATGTGAACTTGAGGAAGTTGCTGAGAATGCACAACTGCAAGTGAGAATGGTGAGTCCTCTATGTCCATTCTCTGTGAAGAACTCCCAGGTTCTGTGGCTGCAATAACTTTCTCCCCCTTTTTGGTAGCATCACCCACTTGCATAGGTGAGCTGGAGGATAAGTCAATCACTTCCACAGGTTCTTGTGTTCCTGGTTGAGCTCTCCTTAAAGGTCTCCCAGCTAGTTTTTCCTTAAGATATGAAATCTGAAGTTGCTGATCATTGACCCTGTTTTGTAAGGTAGTCACCTGAGATTCAAGGTGACTAACCTTAGAGACTAAATAGGAGCATGTTTTTGATAGTTTTTGCACCTTTAGTCTCAAATTCCCATCTTCTTCATCAGAAGAATCATTGGGGGATGAGATGATTGGACCAAAGTCCTCTCTCTCACCACCAGCTTGAGGTTCTTGGCTGCTGGTTTTCCTCTGCTCACTAGCAATCTAGTTGAGATGTCAATGGGCTGAGTTGCCATGGTTGAGGTCTTAATGATGTAATCACTTGCAGAAGTGAGAGCCTCTTCCATATGGACATTCTGAACATGTTCAGAAGTGTCCACCTCAGTAACAGGTGACTGATGTGGGCTAGACTGAAGAGAATCAGAGGTACTCATCTCTCTTTGAGTAGGGGAGGAGAAGAGAGACTCATGGTACTCACTGAATCCTAAGTCTTCATCAGTATAGAAGGATAGGTTGGGAATGGGTTGATTTAGATCTAAAGGCTGGGGATGGTAACTGTCCCCTGAAGGTTGTTCACTTGAGTGTTGAGACTCAGAGTAAAGGCTTAAGGCTTTGGGCTTGTGAGCTCATCAGGGTGAGCATGAGGAACCTCATCCTGATACTTGAAGAAATGGGGGTGGTTTGCTCCTCAGGGAAGTGGGAGCTCTAGTGTCCACTTCCTCCTGTAAAGGTAAGTATATGGGGACCTGCACAGACTCAATAGCTTGAGCAGGGGTTCGTTTGGATTTTCTTTGGTAGGTGAGGGTTATTTGTGGTCTTTTTAGTGGTAAGGAAGAAGAAGGTGTGGGTTCAACACTAGCTTGTGTTGCTAGGTTGTCACCTTGAGCAATGAGCTCTAACATTTTGGGGACTAGGGTTGTTTCTACCCCTGAGAAGCCTACAGTTGGCTTCTTCATGATTTTAAAGATGCCGAGCTTCATCTGTCCCAATTTAAGAATATTACTTGTTTCCCTCAACTGTGAGCCCAGTTCATAGTTAAGAATGTGCTGAACATATCTAGGAAACATGTAATACTCTAAGGAGTCCAAGTTTGCAAGTAAATTGGTATAAACAAATTGAGAGTACCTGAACTTGACCCCTTGAACCATTCCATGCACTATAAAGGAGAGATCCTCAGGAATCTGGTCCCACCCTCCATGCTTGTTTGACAAGCTGTGGATAACCACATAGAGCAGGTATTTCCACTGGGATGAGACCTTCCCTTTCCTGAAGGTCTTTACAGAGAAATCTCCCTCATAGCCCATCTGCTTAAAGGAATGATTAACAACTTCCTTTGGGAAGGACAACTCACCTTCTTCATCATCCAGCTGCAAATGATGGTTGATGATAGCCGGAGTGATGAAGATTGTCCTCCCTTGCACTGTGGCAGACAATGCCTTCTCCCCATCCATAATGACCTCTTGGCAGGTCTTCCAGAATTCAAGCAAATGATCCTCATACAGAGTAGGATCAATGGTTAGGGAGGTGAAGTAGTTGGATAGAGTTAAGAATTGGCAAATCTCTGAGAAACTTGCATCTTTCTCAGAGCTTAACAGAGCAACCTGATTGTGTTTCCTGTGAAGTTGCATGGAGAAATCTGGGTTGTTTCTGCGGTTAAGGTTGTCCATTTTAGAAGCTTAAGGTTGAAGAAAGGTAGAAAGCAAAGGCGGTTTTGGGAATTAGGTTTGAGGAATAGTGGAATTGAGGAAGATAGTGAGGAAGAGGGGGAACCGTTGGGTATTTATGTGAAAAGGGATTTGAACCAAAGTTAATGAAAGATGATAAACTTTGAAATCCGAAAGTCGGTCCCACCTCTGAAAAAGTAGTTTACTTTTGCTCAAAAAGTAGTTTTCTTGGAATTCGAAAAGCTTCCGAAGGTAAATTATCTTCGGAAGTTTTAATGAAAAAGCTTCCGAAGCTAAAATGGCTTCGGAAGATTTTCCTGAGAGTCTTGAAAATTTTGCTTCGAAGAGAAATAAACACTTGAATGCTTTGTATAAGGAACAACCAAGCTTCCGAGAGTTAATTTTGCTTCGGAAGGAAAAAGTCCTTAAAAACAAATAAGTGTCTGAGATAAGAATTTAAGCTTCGGAAGATAGATTTAGACTTCTTCCGAAGGTAAAATGTCTTAGACAGTTATTTATTTTGAAGACATGATTTTCTTCCGAAGATAAAATTTTATCTTCCGAAGGATCAGAAAATTTTCAAGAATCTAAGGAAAGTCTTAAAAAGAATTTTATATCCAAAGAAAACATGAGCTTATGGAAGTGATGAACTAGACAACTTAGGACACACATATTATAAGAAATAATTAGAATTAGTTTTAAGAAAATGATCTACTCAAAGTTAATCATCCCAATAGCTGATATTAGATATTTAAATCTCTGTTCATCAAAAGCTTTTGTAAACAGATCAGCATATTGTTCATCTGTATGACTTTGACTAGTTTAATTAATCCCTTTTCATAGTTATCTCTTATTAAATGATACCTGATATTGATTGTTTGGTCCTTGAGTGCTGCACAGGGTTCTCAGTGATAGAGATAGCACTATTGTTGTCTATGTGGATAGGAGTCTCCTTGAAGTTAAATCCATAGTCCAGCATCTGATTTTGAATCCAAAGCACTTGAGCACAGCAGCTTGCAGCAGCAATGTATTCAGCCTCAGCAGTTGATGCAGACACACAGGATTGTTTCTTGCATTGCCATGAGACAACCCTTCCACCAAGGAATTGACATCCCCCAGATGTAGACTTTGCAGTCATGTTGCAACCACCATAATCACTATCTGTATAAGCATACAGATTGAAGTCAGGATTCTTTGGGTACCATAAACCAAGTGTTGAAGCACCTTTGAGGTATCTTAGAATCCTTTTGACAGTGATTAAGTGAGACATCTTAGGGTTGGCTTGATATCTTGCACAAATACATGTAGCAAACATGATATCAGGCCTGCTAGCTGTAAGATACATAAGAGACCCAATCATAGCCCTGTATAAATGTTCATCTACACACTCCCCCTCAAGATCAGGTCCAAGGGAGTGGTTTCTGGCTATGGGTGTCTTAGCAATCTTACAATCAGTCATGTTGAACCTCTTGAGTATGCCTGAACATACTTTGACTGACTTATGAAGATGCCATCTTCAACTTGCTTCACTTGAATTCCCAGAAAGAAATTGAGTTCTCCCATTGCACTCATTTCAAATCTGTCTTTCATCAGCTTCTCAAAGTCTTTGCAGAGCTTTGGATTAGTTGAACCAAAGATGATGTCATCTACATATACTTGAACTAGCAATAAGTCATTTCCCTGTCCTTTGATGAAGAGAGTTCCATCTATAGTACCTCTCCTGTATCCATGTTTACAAAGATACTCAGACAATGTCTCATACCATTTCCTGGGTGCCTGATGCAGCCCATAAAGAGCTTTGTCAAGCTTGCAGACATAATCAGGATGATCAGGGTCTACAAAACCAGGTGGCTGTTTGACATAAACCTCTTCATCAATCACTCCATATAAGAAAGCACACTTTACATCAAGTTGAAAGACCTTGAAGTTCTTGGATGCAGCAAATGCCAGGAATATCCTAACAGCTTCTAATCTTGCTACAGGAGCAAAGACATCAGTGTAGTCAATCCCTTCTTCTTGTGTGTATCCTTGAACAACTAGTCTTGCCTTGTTCTTGATGATAATTCCTCTATCATCCTTCTTATTCCTAAAAACCCATTTGGTTCCAATGGTAGTCTTCCCATGAGGAAGAGGACAAAGGTTCCAAACTTTCTGCCTTTTGAATTGAAGTAGCTCTTGTTGCATAGCTTCAACCCAACTTCCATCCTTTAGAGCTTCATCAACTTTCTTTGGCTCTATCTGAGATAAGAAACAAGAGTGAAGACAAACATTTGCTTCATGGGTTTGTCCTCTTGTTCTTACCCCTGTGACAACATCTCCAATGATGTTTGTGGTGGGGTGAGACTTGTGGATCCTTAGCTGAGGGATCACAGCAAGTTGCTGAGAAAGATCCAAATTTGAGAAATTTAGATCTGGCATAGATGATTCACCCTCCACATTACCACACTTATCAAGATTAACTTGATCCAATGAGTGTGTGACATCATTGATGTTGTCATCTATGGTGTGGTTATTAGCATCAAGGAATTCCTGATCACTTTCACCATCACCATTGTTGTCTTCTACAATTGAGGTATCTTTATCTGGTTGTGGAGCCTCTGAGCTGGAATTTGAAGGCATCCCAGATGTATCAGCTGAATTTGTCATTGTAGTGCTGATAGAGACCTCATTTGCTGAAGTAGTTCCAACTGGAGCTGAAGATGTATGAGTTGAGGGTCTTCCTAGCTCAAATCTTGGATCAGGATCACCTGTATTTAGATTTTCTGCAGATCCTGAAACATTCTCACAAGATTTGTTAAAACAGTTGGTAACTAAATCAAGATCAAATAGCCAATCAGGACCAGAACCAGCCACACAGGGTGTGTGTTCATTGAAAGTCACATTGGCTGACTCCTCAACAATTCTAGTTCTGAGATTGTATACTCTATAAGCCTTAGCTTGGGAAGAGTATCCAATGAAGTGTCCATCATCTGATTTCTCAGCAAACTTGGCAATTTGATCCTTGGTATTCAAGATGGTGCAGGGACATCCAAATGACCTGAGAAAACCAATGAAAGGTTTTCTCTTGTGCCAAAGTTCATAAGGAGTCTTACCATGTGTCTTAACTACTAAAACTCTGTTTTGCACATAGCAAGCAGTATTTACTGCCTCTGCCCAGAAGGTGATGGGCAGTTTAGAGTCAGACAACATAGTTCTTGCAGCTTCAATTAGTGTCCTGTTTCTCCTCTCAGCAACTCCATTTTGCTGAGGAGTCCTGGGAGCACTATATTGTCTTGTAATACCTTTTTCATCACAAAATGTATCAAGGATTTGATTCTTGAATTCAGTTCCTTGATCACATCTTATGGTTTTGACCTTGTGATCACTTTGATTCTCAATTTTAAGATGAAATTCTTCAGAATCTCAGGGGTTTCATCCTTAGTTCTAAGAAAGAAAACCCAAGTGAATCTTGTAAAATCATCTGTGATCACTAAACAATAAGAGGTCCTTCCTAGACTCATTACACTGGTGGGGCCAAAGAGATCCATATGTAACAAGTGTAGGGGAGTAGTGATGGAGTTCCTTTCCTTAGGCTTGTGAGATACCTTATGTTGCTTCCCTTTCAGGCATGCAACACAATGATCATCACTTGTAAACTCTTTCTTTGGCATTCCAGTTACCAAATCATGTTTAATTAGTTATTCATGTTCTTAAAGTTTACATGGCACATTCTTTTATGCCATAGGAAAGACTCATCACTATTTGCTTTAGATAGAAAGCATGAAACTTCTCCAGAGGGAGATGTTTCTTGCAAATCCATCTTGTACATGTTCCCTTTCCTGGGGGCTCTGAGCAGGATATGCTCATGAGGAATGACCACTCCAGGCTTGAGAACAATGCACTCATGCTCAGTAAAGAGCATGTTATGACTCTGATCACAAAATTGGGATACACTCAGAAGATTGTACCCAAGCTCCTTAACAAAGTTTACCTTTTCAATGCTGAGCTTACCATTTGTGACCTTGCCCCTTCCTGAAATGTAACCACCTTCATCTCCTCCAAAAGCAACTGGTCCTCCATCAATTCTCTCAAAGTTATGGAGTAGAGACCTATTGCCTGTCATGTGCCTGGAACAGCCACTATCAATTATCCAGACATTCCTGCTTGTCTTGAGCTGTTCCTGCACAAAGAAAATGATTAGTTACATTTGGAAACCCAAGCCTTACTTGTCTTGGGCTCACTAAGTATAATAGAAGGTAATGCAACAGTAATAGATCCTATGGTTGTACTAGGGGGATCTTCAGCTGTTGTTGATGGAGAAACTTCAGTCATTTGGTCTTTCTTAGACTTCCACACCACCTTTGGAGTCTTGGACTTGACCTTCAAAACCTTAGAAGCTTTTGGGACTTCACAAGTTTTGATGACTGAACCTTCGGAAGATTCTACAGTCACTGCAGCAGACTTCAGTGCTTCGGAAGAACTCCTTTCTTCCGAGACCAATTTTTCTTCCGAAGGTAATTTTCCATTTACCTTCTTCTTTGATTTGGAGCTTCCGAAGGAAACAGACTTTCCTTCCGAAGCTTGAATCTTCTTGAAACTCTTTGAAGTCTTTGTATTGGTCATATGGATAGTACTTTTAGGATTGTATGGGCAATCCTTAGCAATGTGAGAGGTACTTTCACACATGACACATAACATTTTCTTCTTCAAAAGAGTCTCCCTATGAGAGCAAGACTGGCTTTGGTCACATCCCTTCTCACCTTCATCTTTGTAGATGCTGAGACAGTTCTTTTGGGCTGTGAACTGTTCTTGGAGTTTGATGGTCCAGGCTGTGCAGCAGTGGTACACAGCAGCTCAGTCTTCTTCTTTGTACTGAGATGATTTGAACAAGAACCAGAACTCTTAGCTGAGGAGTTTTGGTTGATGTCTTCAGTCTTTACTACTTTAAACCCTGCAGAGATAAAAACTTGTTTCTGCTTAGAGTCAAAAGTAGCCTTGATCTCTTGAGCCTTCTTTGCTTTTCTTTTGCTCTTCCTGATCAAGTTCTTTCTCTTGACTTGGTCATCACAGTAGATTTCTTCTCCTCAGAAGGATAGTGGCCCTTAGTAGAATCCTCTTCTTCACTCTTCTCAGAGGAATTCTTCACTATCTCTTCTTCATCCTCCTCACTTATAGGATCTATGAGAGGAAGCTCATCTTCACAAGTTCCACACCTAGGAGATCTTACAGACAAGATTGTGTGTGGAGGAGCTATCTCATTTGATCCCAGTCCCTGTCTATTTTGATAGCACACTTTGTTGTGCAGGGATGAGGATATCATGTTCTTGAAGGTCTCTTCTTCAAGAACACTCTTTTCTGCCTTGGCTTTGCTGATCACAAGCTCAGCCTGGCACTCAGTCAACTTAGTTATGAGATCCTGGATTTGAGTCCTAAAATCTGTATGTTCATGTTTTAGTACTGAAATGGTTTTCTCCAAGTCCTCTATTTTTAACTTGTAATCATTTTCAGACTTTCTAAAATCAGATTTTAAAATGTTTAAGGACTCAAGATCAGATCTCATTTCTAAGTTATAGGACCTGTATCTGTTTACTTTAGCAATGCATTCAGGAGTACAGAGATGTTCCAATACCTTGGCTTCATCATGGTCTGCCATTAGTGCTTGGTTTGGAGAAGCATCTTCCACCTGAAAGCTCCAGTCAAAGCCTCCCTCTTCAACAGCAACAACGTGTTGCTTTGGCTTCTCATTCTGAGGGGCTTTGTCAGTGTAGTTTGGTCTGGTTTGTGTTTGGCCACCATTTGTTTTAGGTGCCTTACACTCTCTAGCAAAGTGGCCCATCAAGTTACAGTTGTAACACTTGACTTTGCTTTTATCCAGCCAAACTTTCCACTGGTTGCATTGCTTGGAAACCTCCTTCCTGTTCTCTTGTAGAACTTCTTGGCTCTATGAGTGAGGAGAGCCATCTGCTGAACTATTCCATGTACTCCAGGTCATCTAGATGGATACAGTCCAGGTCTTCAAGAGTGAAGAGAGAGTTCCCACAGCTTTCATCAGAAGACACAAAGGCTTGAGAAGAGCTTGTCTCTTGGAATGGGCTTCCTTGAGTGTAGTTCTCCCTGGGTGTCTCTGGGAAGGTGATGAAAGGACCCTTTAGTGAGTTGTCAGGGTAGCATATGAGATGATGTTGGGGTTCTATGCTATCCCTTTCAACCACATGCAGGGCTGAACCCATTTGATTGTTGGAGTTGCCAGATGAACCTTGCATGTTCATCTCCATCTGGTAGCCACTGAGAATCCCATATAACTCTGTCAGAGTAAGAGTTTTGAGATTCTCAGTCCTCTTGATCACCACACAGTAGTGTGTCCATTGCCTAGGAAGTGAGGACATGAACTTCCTTACAATGTCCCTGTTCTCAAGAGGAACTCCTCCATCCACTAGGGTATCCACTATCTCAACATACCTGAAGTATTGTTGAGTCATGGTTTCACCTGTTTTGAAGGTGAAGTTTTCAAACTGCTGCTTCAGGAGATCCTTCTTGTTCTCCTTGGCTTCAGAGGAGCCTTCATACATCAGCTTCAGTGCATCCCACAGCTGTTTAGCTGTTTTGCACTTCTTAAAACCTCTGTACACAGAGTTTGGAAGAGCAGTTTGAAGAGCAGTCATGGCCTTCCTATCAATCTCTACTCTCTTCCTATCTTCATCAGAGTAGTTGGCCACATCTTTTGGATCATACCAGCACAAGTAGCAGAAGGAGTGCTGGGTATGAAAGGTCCATTCTCAACAGATTCCCACATTCTTGAGTCTAGAGACCTGATGAAACCTTCCATTCTCATACACCAGGTGTCAAAGTCATCAAGAGTGATCAGTGGGGATTTGTTCATGGTTCCAGTCTCCATATCAGTCTTTAAGATGGATGCCATTTGGAGAGTTTAGTTTTTGTGTGTGTGAGGGATCTTAAGATGGTGAGATCTTATATCAAGAGCCTGAAAAGTTCTGATACCAATTGCAGGACCGGTTAAGGGCTTGAACAATTACAACACAACAACACAAAGAGGAGAATAACTAAACTTGATCAAACAGTGAACTGGATTAACCAAATATTGATACAAAGAACACAAGTAAAGTAAAAGAGACAGAACAAGAGAGTTGGGTTTCAAGGAGGCAGTATATTGCTTTCTCAAGTTCTTTTACAAGTGTTACAAAGCATAAAGAAAGATACAAGAACTTGGAATATTTATACTACAACCTACAGCCGGCTATACTTTGAAAGCCAGCTGGATACAATTGACTAGACACAAACAAAATCAATTGTAGGATCAAAAGGCATATCTGCCTTTTGACCTTGTGACTATGACATGCCATAGCTCACATCCTTATCTATTACAAAAAGGATAAAGTACATAAAGTAAAAAGTTACAGACTCAAGACCTCAATGTACAGTTACCAAAAGCATGGACCTTTTCACCACTCATGTAAGTTGGTGACTTTACAGATATGCAGCGGAAAGGTGTCCAGCTTTATGGAACAGTACATCAGATAAAGCATGTTACTAAAAGTCTTCGGAAGAAATCTGTGTTCATAGAGTGAAGCTTCGGAAGACTTTGTCTCTGAGGCTTCGGAAGAATTCATGTTTGGCTTCGGAAGATATTGGTCTTGGCTTCGGAAGATTTTACACTTGGAGTATTTTCTAGTGTATGGTGTAAAACTTCCGAAGCATTTCTTACTTCAGTACTTAGTGCATTTGCTGCAGAGAGACATTGGATGTTTTGGTTTGCATCAGACTTAAAGGAATCCTTACACTTTCTCCAATTTCACCAGATCATTTAGTGGGAGTAGATGCATTTCTTCATTAGTTACTTCTAAATTGACAAGTCTGTCAATTATTTCCACTCTTCTCTTGTTATTGATAGCCTCTTTAGCCGCTACTGCTACTTTATTGCTTGCATCCAGCAACTTTCCAGTGTTGAGTCTACCTTTTCTTTTTAACTTCTCCAACCTTTCTTCCTCTAAAAGTTCTTCCGCATTCATCTTCCTCTTTCCTTTGAGGTCTTCGAAAGATTCAGCCTTTGGAGATTCAAGCTTTGAGGGTTCATGTTGGTAAAAGAGAGGTTGAGCCTGTGGTTCTAGTGGTGGTTGAGATAGAGGGGTTTTGAGAAAGTCCTCACTGTTTATCTCAGATGCTAGATCAAGTATGGGCTTTGTGATAATCAGATCATCGAATAAGAAAGATAATCCAATAATCCCTTCCGCAGCTTGGATCTCTGCTTCGGAAGATAGTGGAATTGCACTACTTGTCCAGCTGAGTCAGTTGCTGGGCCATCAGTCCTTATATCCCGTTCAAAATCAATCTTAGGTTCAATATGGGCCTTAGGTTGACCAACTTCCTTCTCAGTGGTAGGTGGTGCACTCAACCTTTAAAGCTCTTCAGCTCCAAAGTAAGCTATAACAACATCTGGTGAGGGTTGTTTAAGTAAGGAGCTTAATGTAACATCTCGTATTTTTGTTAAGTTAAAGGTTAACTTTGTTAAGTTCTAGTAAGGGCCATTTATGCCATTTATGGAACTTATGGATTATTTATGTTTACTTCTTAGTTTTGTTTTTAATTCTTTAAGTTGGAAGTTATAATTGTGATTAAAAATTTAACATAATAATAATACTAATAATAATAATGATAATGGTACTATTAAAAATAATAATAACAAAAATTATGATAACAATAGCAATAACAATAAGTATAATAATAATAATAATAATAATAATAATATAATAATAATAATAATAATAATAATAATAATAATAATAATAATAATAATAATAATAATAATAATAATAATATAATAATAATAATAGTAATAATAATAATAATAATAATAATAATAATAATAATAATAATAATAATAATAATAATAAAAACATTAATAATACTTTATTAAGTTACTTAAAAATGTTTAAAACTTAAATTAAGTGTGTTAAGGGGCTTGTTTGTCATTTTTATAAACTTTAAAAGAAAGTTTGAGCATAAAATAATAAACATTCCAAAGTTGAGGGGCTGTTTGTGTAACTTTAAAAATCAAAACCAAACTTCCCCTTCTAACCCGTGATTCCGGCAAATAATCCGGCCAAACTCCGGCAGCCTACGGCCACCCCAAAAACCATCAAAAGTCGTCGATTCTTGATCCAAAACCGTTCCCAAACCCTTCTAGAACGTGATTCGAACCTGTATACATCAATTAACCGCATTTAAACATCAGTTTCCAACCTAATCGATTACATAACCGAAACACATTAAGACCATAGCCGTTCGGGCATTAAATCTTCATAATAACCTAATTAACTCAACATAAACGATCATCTATCAATCACTAATCGAATACAACACTCAACTCTACCTGAAACAAACACCAACATCGAATTCGACCATCATCTTCGTCGCAGACCTGCACTCGACTTGAACCTTATCAATTCGTCAAATTTAACTGAAATTGATAAGGGGTTTCTAGTCTAATTCGTCATTCGAAGCTACCCACAAGTTTAATTTGATTATCGTTGGAGATTACTCATCAATCGAACGTCTCCGGCCGCGGCTTGTTCTTCGTTGGGATCATCATCAATTCGAACATTATACGGGTAATTAATCACACACACATACTCGGCTTTCTTTGGGTAACAAAAGCCCTATGATTAATACAATGAACATAATCGAATTCATGGTCAATTGGGATTGAATTGGTTCTGGGGTTTATGTGGAATTGGGGATTTATGGTTGTTGTTTGTTTTAAGGATGGGAAACCAAGCCTTAACAGACATAGGCTACCCAGCCTAATGGTAACACACTCCCCCATCAAACTTGAGGTCCCGGGTTTGAACCCGGGCAACCTCACCTATTTTTTTAGGGCTTTCTAGCCTTTAATTAAATTACATAAAATTTCTAAAAATTATAAAAATTAGTTTTAAATATTTTGTTTATTTTAGAAGTTAACTAATTATTTTCTGTTAAATTAATTCTTTAAACACTTAAGCAATTTTTATATAAAATATTTTTAAAAATGTTATAATTAGTTTATTTTCATAAAAACAGTTTCAAATAGTTGAAATCACTAAATTGTTATTAGTCATTACGTTATCTTTAATTTCGAATCAATTATGTTAATTATAAAATTTTATTTACATTTTATAATTAAATTATTATTTAATCATTATAAAAAGATTAGTAAAGTTCTTTCATTGTAATAAAATATATGTATTTATGAGTTCGACAAATAACCATATCTACAAAAACCCCAAATCCTTATTGAAACCCTAGTCCGCGTTTAATCGTTAATCCTATTATTAACCTTAAATCTTGTAATATATACGTTTAGGTGCTTTGTAAAAGAATTCGTTGGAGCATTCGTTAATTCTTATAATCATCTAATACACTTATACGTCATGTGAGTTTCCTTGCCCCTTTTTATGTTTTTCACACTATTTTGGGGTGAAACATGATACTTATACATCATACACTTATAAACGTTTGAGACTTGTAAGCACTTGCAATTCATATTTTTGTCATGGTTATTTGTGTGATGTAAGTGATTATATGAGATACATATTTTGTTTGCAATCATTAACTATTGCTAACCTGGCGACGTCTTAGATCTTTGGGCCTGACAAGCCTATTTGGTGCTAAAGCCGAGGTATTGCCGACTCCTGATGATGTATGCTTGTTCATCATGGGAACCAAATACACTTAGCCAATCTTATATACTTGTAATCAAGTCGAGGTTTGGTTGTAACGATATGTGTTCTATAACCTTGCTAACTTATAATCTATGACATGAATTGCTACTTGTAACCTTATCATATTATGTATGAAAATCTTGGAAACTCACCAACTATTTTTAGTTGACCTTTTATTTTTATCATGTTTCAAGCATCCTCAAGTTTAAAGTGATCTTTTAAAGCTTGCAATAATCTAGGATTTGGACCTAGTTAATGGAATAAAAGAATTATGTTTTGTTATGTTATGTTTGAACTTATTTCATGTTTGAGACTTGTGAATCCAAGGATCGTCGACAGGAATTATCAGTGTGAATCGATGTCAAGTCAACGTTAGCGGAATTAACGTTGATTTGGTTTAATTGTATTTAAGCAACTTTCAATATCAATGAAATATCAAGAACACACGAAACAAAACACAATTAATGATTAATTAATATTTTATTATAATGTGTTGATGATTACAAAAGAATGAATGAACGATATCAATGAATGCTATGATGTTATATATGTTTTGATGATCGAAAGACTCTTGATGATTGTTGTAATGCTATTGCTGTTCTCAATCAATCAAATAGTCCTCGTCCTTGAATCGAAGCCTAGGATCCTTATTTATAGACAAAGATGTTTCAGTTATAGGAAACACCGGATCTCTTGGGATTTGATTTGTTTCTGATAAGGAATCATCGGATTTCTCGGGATTCGAATAACCGCCTTGTTGACTTGTTGACTTGTTGACTTGTAATACTTGTATTTTGCAAGTGTTTGGACTCCGCAGAAATATTGTCTTCCGCAGATGTTTTGTTCTTCCGCAGTATTCTTGTTCTTCCGCAGCATTTCTTGAACACTTGGAACTCCAGTTGACTTTGTTCATCCGTAGATGATCTTCGGATGTTTTGTTACTTGTAAAATATACATCTACGGAAGAACGAAATGTTCATCCGTAGATGTTTCTTACACTTGGTCAATTTCAATAATTGATCAAGTATTATGTTTGTACCTGCAGCCATACATACATCAACACATATATAAATGGGTTAACCTATATATTTAATGCATACATAATAATGAAATACAAAAGTTCATTACAAATATTAATTCAAGTACTAAGCCTATACATAATGACTAGATCTACTGATTCTAGACCTAACAATACTCCCCCTTAGGCTTAGCTACTTGCAATCAGTCCTTCAAAACTGCAAGATCTTTGATTCTTGCGATCATCTTGTTGTAGAAGTAGGAGACAGCAGTCTTCTGATCATCATACTTATAGTTGATCTTCATCTTGCTGATCTTCTTCAGAGTCTCATAACTAATTCCCAGAACATCTTCTTCTGTAGTGAGTGTGTCTAGCACCTTGTTGTTATTCACCACTTCTAGCTCATCTTGTTCTGTTATTCTTAGTTCTGTTACTTCATCAAATGTTGTTCCCTTCAGTAGTCCAGCATTAAATCTTCTTCTTTTATATGCTTTGGCATGTAGTTTGTCTACTACTTGAATCACATGAACATGTAGGAACAGATCATTTTGTGCTTTTTCATCAGACAGCTTGGGAAAGAATTTGTCATTTAGGTATGAGGTGTAGCTGGGATGGAGCAGTTTGATTTCCACAGGATCAAAGATTCTGATCTTTTCAGCTTTCTTGTTCTCAGCATTTCTCAGTAGGACCAACTCTTTTGTCTTCTCTACATATCCCCATTCAGTGATTGGGTATGTGAATTGAGTCCCTTCAATGCATTTAAGAGCTGCTTTGTTTCTGTTGTTGTAGCCAATCCTCTTCAAGAATTCATCATCTACATGTTCTGAGGCATTGGACTTGTATCTTTTGAGCCCTTTGATTCTCTTTTGATGTTCTATATCTTCTCTTTTAGCTTCTATCAGCACATCATCTTTAAATTTTGTCTTTAACTTTCCCACTAGAGTTGAGAAGTCTCTTCCTCTAGGGTGAATTGGATAATTGCTGATGATTAAACTTTGAAGGTCTCTGATGTCATTCTCTGGCAGACTCACCACTGAGAGTACATCATGGAAGTATTCAACTCTTCCAGATGTTCTTTTAATAACAGCACAATCCCAGTCTGGATCATATTTCCAGGCCATGATCTTGTTTTCTTCCGCAGAGCTGGGAGTTGTGAGATGATCTATCAGTTGTATTAGAGTGGACTTTTGCTCAGTTATTTCTCTAACTGCAGTCCCAAGTGGCCATACTTTTCCGGGGATGACTTCTCTTGGCTCTCTAATCAATTTCTCTTTTCCTTTGTGCTGATCTTTAGGTTCAACAGTTATAGGTTCAGCAGGAAGTTTGCTTTGTTGTTCATAAGATGGATGTGGAGCTTCAGTTCTGAATTTTACCCCAGTATCTAGCTCAACTTTCATTACATGCTCCATCATCCTTCTGAGTTCCCCTACTGTTCTTCCTTTAAGCTCATGAGGTTTGTAGTTATGTCCTTGTAACCAGCAAGTCATGTTGTATTTGCTCAGCTTGGCTGTGTCACAATGTCCCAACTCCTTCTTTGTGTTTTGAATTGATTGAAAGGTGCTGAAGGCTTCATAATCACAATTTGGAATCATAAAGCATGCAAGCTCAAATTCTTTTAACATGTTCTTCATCTCTGTCATGTTTAGTCTTTCAACCATGTCATAAGGGAAACCATGGTTTATAAGTGTCATGAACATGGTTGATTCAGGCCTCTCTTCAAGTATGTCACTTGTAGTCAGAAGATCATCAGCCTTTGAGACTTCTTGTTTTGGAGGAGAGTCTTCTTTGATTAATTCTTCCCATTCTTTATCACTTTCATCTTTCTTTTCAGAGATGGGCTTCTCAGTAGATAAGTCTATTGAGGGGGTGTGTTCAGGAGAAGTCAGCATTTGTTTCTTTGAAATACTTTCATAAGTGGTTGGCTTCTTCTCAGCAGTACCAAGGTACTTTCTTTTCCTTGAGTACAAGATCATTTCTTTAGATGCCTCAGGACTTTGTTTTGTTTGAGCAGTTGAGGCCTTAGCATGAGATTCCAATGAACTGATTTTCAGTTTAAGTTGCTCAATTTCTTCCTCTTTTCTCTTTATGATGTTTGACTGAGCAGTCATAGTGCCAGATGCTTGTTCAAGTCTCTTCATGACCTTTTCTTTCTCTTTCTTCTCAGTCTCTGCTGATTCTTTAAGCTCAGCTTCCTTGTCTAGCAGAGCATCAATGACTTCTTTATCACTTTGAGCATCTTCTCTCAGTCTCTTTATTCTTGCTTGCTGACTTATCAATTCTTCATCCTTTTCTTTTATTATGCCCTTCAGCTCTTGTATTCTTGCCTTTCTTTTATTTGATTTGACCACAAGCTTGTTGTACTCAGCCACCAGATAACTTTTGCTCACAGGAATGTCATTATCACTCAGATCATCTTCATTATAAGCAATCACATCAACCTGATCTGCTTCTGTATCTCTTTCCTGATGCTGAGACTCAATCTCATCTTCTTTTACTTCCTCATGATCAACACTTGCTGAGCTTGACTTTGGTTCAGTGGCTTGATCTTCATGCTCTTGAAGAGTTTGTTGTTGTTGCTGATCAATCACTGGAGAAACTTGTTCAGTTTCATTTGAATGCACAGGGGATTCAGTCTTAGATAATGACAGTTTGACTGTACTTGCTTCTGAGACTAATTCTGTCTCTCCAGTGTAGATACTCTCAGTATCTGAATTTGGAAGTTGTTGGTAGAGTTGCATCTGAGGCTGAATTGGTGATTGGGGTTGAATGGGAGATATTGGTTCAGTATTTTGACTGGCAGGAGATTGAGCTTGGGGTGTTTGTTGTTGTTGTGGTGATAAATGGAGGATTGGAGAGATAGGTTCTGTATTTTGGCTGGCTGGAGATTGAACTTGGGGTGTTTGTTGTTGAGGTGATGCTTCTGGTGATGGAGTGTCTTGAGCAGAGCTGGTAGCAGAGCTCTCTTCCTCATTTTCCCAAACTAGCTCTTGAGGTATGTCTGCATTAGCATCAATCACATGAGCAAACATGTCTATGTCTTCTCCTTCATATCTCCCTGAGATTTTGTTCAGCACAGATCTGCCAAGGTGTGCTTGGATAAACACACCACCCTCCACAGATGTTCCAGGCAGGTCTGCATTAATGATGAGCTGAATGAACCTTGGAAACATATACATCTTATCAGCCTTCTGTACTCTAATGTGATCACACAAACAATTAAAGATGTACTTTGAGTAGTTGTAGGTCCTTCCCTCAAAGATGCCAATAATACCAGATGATATATGTCTTGAAAATCTGTCAAGCCCAGATTTTCTGTTTGACATACACTTCAGATAAGTGTGACACAAAAATCTGTATGGCTTGCAGAGTCTTCCCTTCTTGATTTCTCCCTTTTCAAAGTCTCCATCATACCCCATTAGAAGAAAAACCTTTTCTATGTATTCATTATCAAATACATCAGGGTGTCCAGCTTCAACATCTCCCAGTTCTAGTACCCTTCTTATTGTTTGTTCGTCTATTCTCAGCCTTCGATTCTTTACTTCTGCAATAATTCCTTCATCATCTTCTTCTATACGTGCAGAATTCCAGAAATCACTGATATGCGAGCGATAAATCGTTGGCTCTGCAGATAATGCATAGAAAACCCTTGATCTTCTCAAATATCTCATAATTTCTTGACATCCTTCTGACACAGGATCGTCAGGGTTCAAGAAAGCACACACATTATGCTCTTTTGCAAATCGTTGATCCATCTGTTCATAAGAAAAGACTTCGTTAGAATCACATTATTGATTAGAATACGAACAGTTGTGAGATAAAACAAGAATCAACTTGTTCATTCTTGATGATTACGACATGTTTTACCTTAATAAACGCTGATTAAGAACACAGATATATGTTTGCTTAAGGTTTGATTTGGTAATTTTGAATGTTGAGAAAGTGGGAAAAATTTGTTGAGTGAGATTTTCTAGGTCTGAAAAAGTGAGCTGAAAAAGTGAATAATGCATTTGACAAGTCAAATCTCTTTATTTATACCCTCAGACATATTAATTTTCTCGGATTTATTCAGTGGGTCCCACATTGTACTCTTCCGTAGAAGTAATTTCACATTAATTGTGATCCACAATTTACTCTTCCGTAGTACATCTACGGATCAACAACTTCTACTGATTGATCTTTATTTATCCGTAGTTTACCAATCTACGGATAAACATTGATTTACACATATATGTATGGTCCAACTCCATTGGTTGAACCAATTATTGCTATAGGACCTCGTTGGCTTTGTATACATGACAATTTAGTACAAGGAAATTTAAAATAAATTTATGTAACCAACGGCTAAGGTGATGCTCAGGTTTCAATTTCTTCAAATTGATAAAGATATAGACATTGCTGCTGCTGAATTAGATGCTTTTTCATGAATACTACTCCCCCTAAATTTGTGATTAATGATGAATTTAAGCATTTATCATAAATTTCTTTAAGAGGAATAACATAAACTCTAAATATATGATAATGATCAGATACACTTAAGATGGGATCATACTATAATGCTAAGCCTCTTCCTGATTAGTTATGTTGTATAGTTGATGCTAGAACAAGTTCTGATTGCAAGTATATTGTCCTTATAAATCCATACAAGAGCTCATGTATCAACTAGGCTTGCTGTTTATCATGTTTTTATTGTTTTAGAAATAACTGTCATGGACTTCACATTTGATTCACAAAGGTGTTGTCCTCCCTTTGTAAGTCAAATCATCATTCTTTCACACTTAAGACTATGTACTTTAAATTATAATAGCTATCTTGAGATGTGTTTGGCATCTCATTGATGCGATGTTGATAAAGCTCAGGATAATATACAGTTGATCACTTAGGATTCTTTTGAGAGCTTTAGATATGATCATCATCAGGTCACCAGGTCTTTACTCACGTAAAACAGAGGTGCCTTTAACCCAGGTCTTTGTTCACACAAAACAGAGGATGATGATGAGCATGATCTTTTCACCTTTGATACTGATATTCAGTATGGTGATCATACACCCAGGTCTTTGTTCACACAAAACAGAGGGAGTATGATTTGCAAAGATAGATAGTATAAAGTGTTTTACATAGTGTGTTCAGATGAATGATTTGATCACATTAGGATAAGACTCACTTTGTTTTTCTCAATATGAAGTTTCCCACAGACAATTATGATAATATTATGTTTTGCAAGCACTAAGATTTGTTTCCACTCAAGTTGAACCTACTCACATATCAAGAAACTTGTTGAGATATATTGTTATTTGTTTATGCAGAAATAGGCAAAGCTATAGTTTACTATCATTTCCCATGCATAAGGCATACTGATGCATTATTGCACACAGCATGTTGTTTGTTTGAACTTGATTTAATCTAAGTTAATCATACCTAGAGACTCAATCAGAAAATTAAATCTGACTGAATCAAAGGCTTTAGTGAATAAATCAGCAAGCTGATTTGATGTATCCACTTTGACTAACTTGATCAATCCTTTTTCTGAGCAATCTCTCAGAAAATGATACCTAATCTCTATATGTTTTGTTTTACTATGTTGCACAGGATTAGCAGTTATAAACATAGCAGCAGAATTGTCTATATAGATTGAAGTTTGAAGAAAGTTGTAACCATAGTCAAGCAATTGGTTTTGTAACCAAAGCACTTGAGAACACCCGGCTGAAGCAGCAATGTACTCAGCCTCAGCTGTGGATACAGAAACATTTGTTTGTTTCTTGCACTGCCATGACACTAGCCTGGGTCCAATGAATTGACATCCACCGGTTGTTGATTTTCTATTGCTGTTACATCCACCATAGTCACTGTCTGAGTATGAGTAGAGTGTAAAGTCTCCATCCTTGGGATACCATAGACCAAGTCCTGGTTTTCCCTTGAGGTATCTGAAAATTCTTTTGACAACATTGAGATGTGACTCCTTTGGATCAGATTGGTACCTAGCACATACACACACAGCAAACATAATATCAGGTCTACTGGCAGTTAAGTACATAAGTGAACCTATCATGGATCTAAATAATTTTTGATCAATAGATTTTCCAGTGGGATCAGGAGCAATCTTATCAATTGTTGATGCTGGTGTTTTGCATGAAGATACTTCAGCAAGATTGTATTTCTTCAGTATTTGATGTATGTATTTTTCTTGATTGATGAATATTCCATCTGCTTTTTGATGAACTTGAAGCCAAGGAAGAATGTTAATTCACCCATTGAACTCATCTGAAACTCAGATTTCATCAGTTCTTCAAAATTCACACACAATCTCTTATTAGTTGATCCAAATATAATGTCATCAACATATACTTGGACTACTAAGAGATCTTGATGTTCTTGTTTGAGAAAGAGTGTCTGATCAATTGTTCCTCTTTTGTAGCCATGCTTGAGTAAGAAGGATGATAGTGTTTCATACCATTTTCTTGGTGCTTGATGAAGACCATACAAGGCTTTATCTAGTTTGTATACCCTGTGAGGATAATGAGGATCTTCAAATCCGGGGGGTTGAGACACATAAACTTCCTCATCAATTTTTCCATATAAGAATGCACACTTACATCCATTTGATACACAGTGAATTTCTTGTATGATGCATATGCCAAGAACACTCTTATTGCCTCAATTCTTGCAACTGGTGCAAAAACTTCATCATAATCTATGCCTTCTTCTTGAGTGTATCCTTGTGCTATTAACCTTGCTTTGTTTCGGACAATAATCCCTCTATCATCCAGTTTGTTTTTGTACAGCCATCTAGTTCCAATAGGATGTTGACCTTCAGGTAAATCAACAAGACACCATACTTTTTGCTTTCTGAACTGTTGAAGCTCTTCTTGCATAGCTTCAATCCAGCTATTGTCTTTTAAAGCGGCTGTAATGTTTGGAGGCACCACTTGAGAAAGAAAACAGTTGAAAAGACAAAGGTTGGCTGTACCACTTTGGCTTCTTGTAGTTCTCTTGTCAGGATTTCCAATGATATTGTTAAGTGGATGAGTTTTATGAATTCTCATAGATGGAGTTGACTCAACTGGAATGGATGATTCCAGATTAGTCATTTCCATTGCCTCTGACTGATTCATCTCAATTTGAGAATTCAAGAAATAATCAAATTGAGTCTCTGTTGATTGAGCTACAGAAGTATCTGCAGTTGGATTTTGCTCTTCCGCAGGAACTTCTGCGGAAGTATTTTGTTCTTCCGTAGGAGCTGCTCCGGATACATTTTGGTCTTCCGAAGGAAGTTCTCCGGATACATGCTGATCTTCCGAAGGAACTCCGGAAGCATTTTGTTCTTCCGAAGGAACTCCGGATGCATTTTGTTCTTCCGAAGGAATTTCTCCTGTTGCATGCGGGTCTTCTGAATGAATTTCTCCTGATGCATGCTGTTCTTCCGAAGGAATTTCTCCTGATGCATGCTGTTCTTCCGAAGGAATTTCTCCTGATGCATGCTGTTCTTCCGAAGGAACTCCTGATGCATTTTGTTCAGTTCCACATGTAATATCTGCTTCTGCTGAAGTGTTGTCACTTGAAGATGGATGTATCCTTGGGGATCAGCAGATAAAGTTACTTCAGTCATAATAGGTGGAACAAATGGATAGCATACTTCATCAGAACTGCATTTGTCAAATGATCATAGTTAAAAGATTTAGACAAGGCATCTATGTCAAATAACCATGATGATCCTTTAACTGACTTAGTGAATACATTTTCATCAAAAGATACATTAGGGGTCTCTTCCACAATGTTATGCTGTGGAATATACACTCTATATGATTTTGATGTTGAAGAATATCCAACAAAGAAACCATCATATGCTTTTTCTGAAAATTTTCCTAATGACTCTTTTATGTTCAAAACAGTTACTTGACACCCAAATACTCTTAGATATCCTATGTAAGGTTTTCTTTTAAATAGGAGCTCATAAGGAGTTTTGTTATGTTCTTTGACAATTAATGTTCTATTTTGAACATTGCATGCAGTATTCACAGCCTCAGCCCAAAAGGTAATAGGTAGTTGTGAATCAGCTAGCATTGTTCTTGCTGCTTCAATGAGAGTTCTGTTTCTTCGTTCAGCAACTCCATTTTGTTGTGGAGTCCTTGGTGCACTGAATTGTCTTGCAATTCCTTTGCTCCTGCAAAAAGAATCTAGTTCAAAGTTAACAAATTCAGTACCATTATCACTCCTGAAAATTTTGACTTTTGTATCAAGTTGATTCTCAATCTTGATGACAAAGTCCATTAATGTTTCTGATGTTTCACTCTTTTGTTTTAAGAAAAAGACCCATGTAAATCTAGTGAAATCATCAACTATCACCAAACAATATTGCCTTTTTCCAATGCTCATTACATTGGTTGGACCAAAAAGATCCATGTGAAGCAATTTGAGTGGTGTAGTATTAGTATTGATTGTTTTTGGTTTATGTGACACTCTGTGTTGTTTTCCTTTGTAACAAGAAGAGCAATGAGTTGAGCAATGGAACTCTTTATTTGGTAATCCAATGACCAGGTCATGTTTCACCAATTTATTCATATTTTTCATGTTAGAATGAACAAGTCTTCTATGCCATAATTGTGACAAATCTTCTGAAAGTTTAGATATAAGACAAGTTTCATGTTTTGTGAGAGAAGTGTTGTTCATATCCAACACATAAGTGTTTCCTTTTCTTGCTGCTTTGAGGAGAATCCAATCTTCTGGGAACAATAAATCCTGGCTTAAGAATGTAACAGTTAGTGTCATCAAACAATGTAGTGTAGTTTTGATCACAGATTTGAGATACACTAAGTAAATTATACTGTAAGTTTTTACAGTAATTTACTTTATCAAATTTAAGTACACCATTGGTTATCATTCCTTCACCAACAATTTTACCTCCCTTTTTATCCCCACCAAATGCCACATAAGAAGCATTTTTATGTTTGAAATCATGGAGAAGAGAACAGTTTCCTGTCATATGCCTGGAACAACCACTGTCAACATACCACATGTTGTCAGCTCTCCAATATTGTTCCTGCAATCAGAAAAGAAAATCAGTTAGAAGTGACAACCCAAGCCTTAGTGATCTTGGGTTTGTCAACAGATCTAAAACAGTTACTCTTTCAAGAATATTTTTTGAAGTTTCAGTTTCAGATTTGATTGATTCATTCTGATTTGATTTGGATGAGGATGATTCTGCTGAATGGGATGTTGATGAAGTAGATTCATGATTCATATTTTCTGCTTTACTTAGATCAACTTCATTTGTTTGATTCTTTTGTTTTGATAGTGAACCTTTAAATGTTTCACTATCTTTTGTTTTTGAAAGAGGTATATGAATGCCTTTTTCAAATTTATCAAAGAATGAATCATCATCCTTTGATTCCTTGTCTGACAAATCCACTCTTTTGTGTGGTGTTTTTGACTGCTGGAAAGATGATCTTTTCTTCAGTATCTTAACACTTGATGATGATTTGTCCTTTGGTTTTGCCTTTGATTTTTGTTCATGCTTCTTCAGTTTTGAACCCTTTGCAGAATCCGTGGATTGGGAATCTGATTCAGATTTGTCTGATTCTTTCTTCTTTGATCCTTTTGTCTTGTTCTTTTTGTTGAAATAAATTCCTGTGTGGAATGATTATTTTTGTTGCAAATAGAAATGTTTGTTGAAGTAACAATCAGCAGTCATATGATTGTTCATATTGCAAATAGAACAATAACTGCTGAAGTAACAATCTTCAGTGTTGTGATTTTTCATGTCACACCATTTGCAATACTTTTCTTCTGATTCTTTCTCAGAATCATTCCTTTTGTTTGCTGATTTTTGTTGTGGCTCTTTCTTCTTTAGCTTTGAATGTGCTTCACCTTTTTCATTTTTGTGCACATTTTGATCGTTTGGAGCTGAATTTCTCTTCCGTAGATCAGCAGCTGAAGTTTTCTTGTTCAGTTGATGATCTGCTGATGCCTTTTTCTTTCCTTTGAATTTTCCTCTTTCCTCAGTGATGACAGATTCATCAGTCAATTTCTTGGAGGATTCTTGCATACTTAGTTCTTGAAGACCTTCATTCAATTGAGCTATCCTCTTGCAGATGGTCTTCAGCATGTTTCTTTGTTTAGGAGGATATGGCAACTTTGTTTCTTCAAGCACTTTTGGAATATGGGCTTTCAGTTGAAAATTTTTACCAGTGCTTGTTTGATCAACATCATGTTCATCAGAATCATCCAAGTCATCACACTTATCATAATCAAATTCTGAATCATTTTGATCTAATGATTCTGATTCAGATGATTCAGTTTCACTCACCTCAGCTTTATCATTAATTTTAGTTTTAGTTGAATCTTTTTCAAATTTAGTGCTAGGCACAAAATGATTTGACAGAGTGTTTGTCATTGTTGTAGGTAAGGATGTGTAATTATCATTTATAGGTGGTGCAACCGCATTATAACCCAACCCAGACCTTTTCTTTGATTCAATATGAGAAGATAGTAATTTCTCATATTGCTGAGATGATAATTGAAACTTCTGAAGTTTCACTTCAGTTGATGCATGATCAGCCATGGATTTTGTTAAGGAAGTGGTCAAATGCTCAACTTGGGCTTTTAGGCTATAATTTTCAGAAACAAATTTTTCTAAATCCTTTTGCAAAGAATTAATTTTTATTTGATATAATTTATGTTCTCTAACATGAGATTCATTCAAAATCATTGTTTCTTTTACTTTATCAGCCAACTGTTGAGCATGGACTCTATATCGTTCAACTTCCTCAACACAAGTTGATGAACACAATCTTTCTTTTACCTCTTTTGCCATTGGTGGAACTGTTTGATCCATATGGGCCATCAATGCTTGATTTTCTTCCAAAACTTCCTTCTCATACAAACTCCAGTCACACGTTCCATCTTGAAGTATGATCAGCCCTGACTCCTTTGAGTTACTTGGTCCTGCTGATTCTTTGGTGGCTGGTGGGGAAGCATTGATCAGTTGAGATTGCTTGTGCAGAGGTCTTTGAGAAGATTGTTGATTTGCTTGAATCTGATGTTGTTGATGCTGCTGATGTTGTCTCATCTCTGGATAAGACTGTTGATTGCATTCTCTTGAGAAATGTCCATAGAGATTGCATTTGTAACATCTCACTTTTGATTTGTCAACACCAATCTTTGATGTTTTGCTTGCTGAAGCCAAGTTGTTATTTCTCCTGAGATATTGCTTAGCTCTATAAGCAATCATGGCCATCTGCCATTGTAGATCCATCTCTTCCACACATCTGGGGGTAGTTCTTCTAAGTCTTGTTGACAGATATTGGCTGATGTTAGAGAGCTTCCCAGGTATGCTTGAAAACTTGAGCTAAAAGCTGCAAAGGCTGCTCTTTGTTCTTCAGAGTCCAATATCACAGTTATTGGTTCTGACTGATTTGCTGAAAAGGAAGACTTAGTTGTTGCTGCAGATGTATCTTGTCTATCAGTAGTTCTTCCTTTATTCTTCTGCTGCTTGTCTTGAGATGATTTCTTTGAGGGTTTTGAAGCATAGAAGCTAACTTCCTCCTCATCATCACTCCTAGCACAAGAGTTATCACTTTCATTGTTTGAGATAAATGCACTTCCTACATTATTTGTTTCTTTGAAGTGATAGGGTGAGACATGAGTTCTCACACTCTTGTTTCTTGATTTTTCATCCATTTCAAGAGCTTCCACTTTTGCAACCAGAGTATCTAAACCAGTTGCTTTCAGATCTATAGTATTCTTGAACATGGACACAGTATGCTTCCAACTTTCTGGCAAAGTGTGGAGCATTTTCTTGTTTAATTCCTCACTAGTATACTTCAACTCTAGAATATTCATCTCAGTGACTAACTGCATGAATCTATGAAGTTGCTGAGGAATTGATTCACCCTCAATATGATGAAAGGTTTCATATTGTGATCTGAGGGTGTCTCTCCTTATACTTCTTATCTCATCACTCCCTTCGCAGAGAGTGTGAAGAATCTTCCATAAGGAGTGAGCTGTTTTATAGTTCTCACACCTGATTAATATCTCTTCAGGTAAAGCCATACTAAGCAGACTGTATGCTTTTATATCAACTTTAACCTTTTTGACATCATCAGGTGATAGATCTTTTGTGCTGATTGGTTGATTTTTGTCATTATAATCCGGCCCAAGAGTGGGTGGAATATAAGGACCTTCAGTGATGGAAATCCACAAGTCAGAATCAGTATAGTTTACATGATTCCTGAACTTGATTTTCCACGACTTGAAATCTGCTTTTGTTTCCAACTTCGGGGGTTGGTAAGATGAACCACTGAAGTTGCTCATGATGTTAACAAGATCTACTATTCAATTGATTTGAATATAGAAACAAGTTAATTAAAAAAAATTGCTGTTAAATGAAAACACAATTAAAACACAACTAACACTGATAGATCAATTGATCTAAATCAATGAGCACTTGGCTCTGATACCACCTGTGAATCCAAGGATCGTCGACAGGAATTATCAGTGTGAATCGATGTCAAGTCAACGTTAGCGGAATTAACGTTGATTTGGTTTAATTGTATTTAAGCAACTTTCAATATCAATGAAATATCAAGAACACACGAAACAAAACACAATTAATGATTAATTAATATTTTATTATAATGTGTTGATGATTACAAAAGAATGAATGAACGATATCAATGAATGCTATGATGTTGTATATGTTTTGATGATCGAAAGACTTTTGATGATTGTTGTAATGCTTATTGCTGTTCTCAATCAATCAAATAGTCTAAAATCAATCGTCCTTGAATCGAAACCTAGGATCCATATTTATAGACAAAGATGTTTCAGTTATAGGAAACACCGGATCTCTTGGGATTTGATTTGTTTCTGATAAGGAATCATCGGATTTCTCGGGATTCGAATAACCGCCTTGTTGACTTGTTGACTTGTAACACTTGTATTTTGCAAGTGTTTGGACTCCGCAGAAATATTGTCTTCCGCAGATGTTTTGTTCTTCCGCAATATTCTTGTTCTTCCGCAGCATTTCTTGAACACTTGGAACTCCAGTTGACTTTGTTCATCCGTAGATGATCTTCGGATGTTTTGTTACTTGTAAAATATACATCTACGGAAGAACGAAATGTTCATCCGTAGATGTTTCTTACACTTGGTCAATTTTAATAATTGATCAAGTATTATGTTTGTACCTGCAGCCATACATACATCAACACATATATAAATGGGTTAACCTATATATTTAATGCATACATAATAATGAAATACAAAAGTTCATTACAAATATTAATTCAAGTACTAAGCCTATACATAATGACTAGATCTACTGATTCTAGACCTAACAAGACTTATGTTTGTAATGCCTTTTGAAACTTATAATTTTAATATTTACATTTAAATATAGCGTTATGTGGCTGTGAACAATCTTAACCCTCGTATCTCGACGATTCTGCCGTCAAGGTTGGGGTGTGACACTTATTAAGAACTTTGTTAAGAACTTGTTGAGATCAATAAGCATCCTTAGGTTGTGATTGAGGGAGGCTGAGGGAAGATGGTTGCAGATGTTGTTGTGTAGGGTAAGATGAAGATAGGGTAGTGCAGGACCGGTGAAGGGTGGTCACTTACAACACAACAACACAAAGAGGAGATTAACCAAACTTAATCAAACAGTAAACTGGATTAACCACAATAATGATACTAAGTACACAAGTAATGAGTAAGAGACAGAACAAGAGAACACAAGAGATTGGGTTTCAAGGATGCAGTATATTGCTTTCTCAAGTTCTATTACAAGTGTTACAAAGCATAAAGAAAGATACTAGAACATGGAATACTTATACTACAACCTACAGCCGGCTATACTTTGAAAACCGGCTGGATACAATTGACTAGACACAAACAATATCAATTGTAGAATCAAAAGGCATATCTGCCTTTTAACTTGTGACTATGACATGTCATAGCTCACATCCTAATATATTACAAAAAGGATAAAAGTACATAAAGTAGAAAGCATGGACTCAAGACCTCAATGTACAGTTACCAAAAGCATGGACCTTTCACCAACTCATGTAAGTTGGTGACTTTACACAGTTGCAGCGGAAAGGTGGTCCAGCTTTATGATAAAGTACATCGGATAAAGGCATATCTCTAAAAGTCTTTGGAAGAAATCTGTCTTCACTATTTGGCTTCGGAAGACTTTGTCTCTGAAGCTTCGAAAGACTTCACTTTTGGCTTCGGAGGATATTGGTCATGGCTTCGGAAGATTTTACACTTAGAATATTTCTAGTGCATGGTGTAAAACTTCCGAAGCAATTCTACTTCAGTTCTTTAGTGCATTGCTTGTAGAGAGACTTTGGATGTTTTGTGTTGCATCAGACTTATAGGAATCCTTATAAACTCCCCCTAGGCTGATGCTACCAAAACATTTAGAAGATCTTCAGATGTTAGTAGTCTTCAGCATAATGATGACCATACCCTTCTTCATTAGATGGTCAGGATCATTCAGATTTTCATAGTATCTTCTCATCTCAAAGAGATCATGCAGAGGTAAGTTGATTATGTCTTGCCATGTATATACATTCTCAACACCTTGATCTCTCATTACATGCCATCTTTCTGGATTAGTAGAAAAGGTCCAGGATAAGATGAGTGTCTCAGCTGCAAGAGGAGCCACTTGTACTGGAGTTGATTGGGCTGCCTCTTCATGCACTTCCTTAGGTTGATCTGACTCAGCCTGAGGTGTAGAGGTAGATGATTTAGGCTTCTACTTCTTAGACTTTGGTTTAGAAGCCATCCTCTTCTTCCTCTTAGAGGACTTTAACTGAGAAGACTGGTCTGCAGCACCTTGTTGATCATCCTTGTCTTTCTCAGTTGGGTGTTCCTCCCTCACAGGTTCAGAAGGAGAGGGAGTTTTTCCCTGCTAGGGATGAAGCTTGCTGAGGCTCAGCAGGAGGTCCGGGTTGTGTTGTCTCAGGTTGTTCAACCTTAACCTCCACTTCAGGTGGGACTTGACTTGGAAGAGAGTGTAAGTCAATCAGTTTTCCACTCTTGATCTTCTGCTTGATTACCCTGATATGCTCATCCATTGTGGATAGAGACATAGGGCCAAGTCTCCTTCCGGAGAATCCATACAGCTTCAAGAAGCTCATCATCCTTTGTCTATCAGAAGACTTCTTCATACTCTTTTAGATGATGGCTCTTGACTTTGCAGCCTCTTCCCTCATCTTTCTCTTTGTAGCTTTTTGTAATTTGAGCACTTGAAGTTCAAGCTGTTTGAGATACTCAAACTCAATGTACTCAAAGGACAAGGGAAGAAGTGCAGATTCCTGGTAGAGACCTGTGGCACTCAGGTAGTTGATCATGTTTTGTCTGTCTGTTTCTTTGTCTACCTGAGGTTCTTGTGTTGAAGCCATAGTCTCTTGCACAGGACTTTCTTGAACTGGGGAGAGAGTAGGAGCATGCTTGTAGAGTCTTTTCTGTCTCTTCTCCTATTTGAATTGGAGAAGTAACCTTGCATCCTCTTTTTCTTTCATCTCTCTTGACACTTCCATGTCACCCAGTTCATTTAGTTGCTCTAAGGGGAGAGAAATAATCTCATCTATGTCATAGTTCCTGGTCTGCAGGTAAGTAATCCTGACTGCCCTCAACTTATCATCTTGAGTATTTGGTCTGGGGGCAGCCCTGATTGCAGCTTGCATAAAACCTGAAGACCCAGATGAACTTTCTCCCCTTAGCTTCCTCTTCCTATCTCTCTCCTCCTCCTTAATTTCCTCAGGAGTCAAAATCCTTTTCCCTTTGTCACCCACAGACCTTTGTGACTCAGGGTGGATAGAGGTTTGGCCTTCATTGCTTGGTGTAGCATCCATGCTCTGGCCAGAGAGAGGGTGTGAGACACCTTCACTAGCAGGTGTTTCACTGAGGGAATGAATTTCTAAAGCAGTTGTTGGTGTGACAGGGTTCTCAGGCTCTATCACTGGGCCTTCAGCCAAGGTTATCCCTTTGAAGCTAATCTCAGGGCCTGCCTCAGCATCCAGTTGACCAATGACATTACCTGATTGCCTTTGTCTCCTTCTTAGGCTGAACTCTCCAGTAATTCTGTCTTGAATTCTGAGTGCCAACCTGTCAGCTTGTCTTGATTTGCTTGGATTGACAAGTGGCATGTTGATCAGATCAAGACCTTCATAGTAGTTCAAGGTTTGAAAATCAAATACTTCTTGTTGCCCTTGAACTCTGTGAAGAATAAGGGCTCTTCTATCATCATCATACCTCCACCCAATAATGTAGTTTGAAGTTCCTTGAGGTGGGGATGACATAGCCCTTGGTATACCTTCCTCAAAGAGACTCCTGATGATACTATAGAGTCCACATTAATGTGAACTTGAGGAAGTTGCTGAGTATGCACAATTGCAAGTGAGGATGGTGAGTCCTCAATGTTCATACTCTCTGAAGAGCTCCCAGGTTCTGTGTCTGTGATGACTTTCTCCCCCTTTTTGGTAGCATCACCCTCTTGCACAGGTGAGCTAGAGGTTAGGTCAACCACATTCACAGGTTCTTGTGTTCCTGGTTGAACTCTTCTTAAAGGTCTCCCAGCTAGTTTTTCCCTGAGATAAGATATCTCAAGTTGCTGATCATTGACCCTGTTGTGAAGGGTAGTCACCTGAGATTCAAGGTGACTAACCTTAGAGACTAAATAGGAGCATGTTTTTGACAGTTTTGCACCTTTAGTCTCAGATTCCCCTCTTCTTCATCAGAAGAATCATTGGGGGATGAGATGATTGGACCAATGTCCTCTCTCTCACCACCAGCTTCAGGTTCTTGGCTGATGGATTTCCTATGCTCATTGACATTCTCAGTTTAGATGTCAATGGGCTGAGTTCCATGGTTGAGGTCTTAATAATGTAATCACTTGAAAAAGTGAGAACCTCTTCCATATGGATATCCTGAACAGGTTCAGAAGTATCCACCTTAGTTATAGGTGACTGATGTGGGCTAGACTGAGGAGACTCAAGAGTACTCATCTCTCTTTGAGTAGGGGAAGAGAAGAGAGACTCATGGTACTCACTGAAACCTAAGTCTTCATCAGTATAGAAGGAAAGGTTAGGAATGGGTTGATTTAGATCTAAAGACTGGGGATGGTAACTGTCCCCTGAAGGTTGTTCACTTGAGTGTAGAGACTCAGAGTGAAGGCTTAAGGTAGTTGGGCTTGTGAGCTCATCAGGGTGAGCATGAGGAACCTCAGCCCTGATAGTTGAAGAGATGGGAGTGGTTTGCTACTCAGGGGAAGTGGGAGGTCTAGTGTCCACTTCCTCATGTATTGGTGAGTATATGGGGACCTGCACAGACTCAATAGCTTGAGCAGGGGTTCGTTTGGATTTTCTTTGGTAGGTGAGGGTTACTTGAGGCCTTTTTGGTGGTAGAGAGGTAGAAGGTGTGGGTTCAACACTAGCTTGTGTTGCTAGGTTGTCACCTTGAGCAATGAGCTCTAACATTTTGGGGACAAGGGTGTTTCTACCCCTGAGAAGCCTACAGTTGGCTTCTTCATGATTTTAAAGATGTCGTGCTTCATCTGTCCCAATTTAAGAATATTATCTGTTTCCCTCAACTGTGAGCCCAGTTCACAGTTGAGAATGTGATGAACATATCTAGAAAACATATAATACTCTAAGGAGTCCAAGTTAGCAAGCAAATTCATATAAACAAATTGAGAGTACCTGAACTTGACCCCTTGAACCATTCCATGCACTATGAAGGAGAGATCCTCAAGAATCTGGTCCCACCCTCCATGCTTGTTTGACAAGCTGTGGATAACCACATGGAGTAGGTATTTCCACTGGGATGAGACCTTCCCTTTCCTGAAGGTCTTTACAGAGAAATCTCCCTCATAGCCATGTGCTCAAAGGAATGATTGACAGCTTCCTTTGGGAAGGACAACTCACCTTCTTCATCATCCAGCTGCAAATGAGTGTTAATGATGGGCGGAGTGATGAAGATTGTCCTCCCTTGCACTGTGGCAGACAGTGCCTTCTCCCCATCCATGATGACCTATTGGCAGGTCTTCCAAAATTCAAGCAGATGATCCTCATAGAGAGTAGGATCAATGGTTAGGGAGGTGAAGTAATTTGATAAAGCTAAGAACTGGCAAATCTCTGAGAAACTTTCATCTTTTTCATAGCTTAACAGAGCAACCTGATTGTGTTGCCTATGAAGTTGCATGAAGAAATCTGGGTTGTTTCTGCAGTTAAGGTTGGCCATTTGAGAAGCTTAAGGATAAAGAAAGGTGAAAAGCAAATGCGGTTTGGGAATTAGGTTTGAGGAATAGTAGAATTGAAGAAGATAGTGAGGGAGAGGGGGAACCGTTAGGTATTTATGTGAAAAGGATTTGAACCAAAGTTAATGAAAGAGGATAAACTTTGAAATCCGAATGTCGGTCCCACCTCTGAAAAAGTAGTTTACTTTTGCTAAAAAAGTAGGTTTCTTGGAATTCGAAAAGCTTTCGAAGGTAAATTATCTTCGGAAGTTTTAATGAAAAAGCTTCCGAAGCTAAAATGACTTCGGAAGATTTTCCTGAGAATCTTGAAAATTTTGCTTCAGAAGATAAATAAACACTTGAATACTTTGTATATAAAACAACAAAGCTTCCGAGAGTTAATTTTGCTTCGGAAGGAAAAAGTCCTTGAAAACTAATAAGTGTCTGAGATAAGTAGTTAAGCTTCGGAAGATAGATTGAGACTTCTTCCGAAGGTAAAATTTCTTAGACAGTTATTTATTTTAAAGACATGATTTTCTTCCGAAGGTAAAAATATATCTTCCGAAGGATCAGAAAATTTTCAAGAATCTAAGGAAAGTCTTCAAAAAGGATTTGATATACAAAGAAAACATGAGCTTATGAAAGTGATGAACTAGACAACTTAGGACACACATATTTTAAGAATAATTAGAATTAGTTTTAAGAAAAGATCTACTCAAAGTTGATCATCCCAGTAGCTGATATTAGATATTTAAATCTCTGTTCATCAAAAGCTTTTGTAAACAGATCAGCATATTGTTCATCTGTATGAACTTTAACTAGTTTAATTAATCCTTTTCATAGTTATCTCTTATTAAATGATACCTGATATTGATGTGTTTGGTCCTTGAGTGCTGCACAGGGTTCTCAGTGATAGAGATAGCACTATTGCTGTCTATGTGGATAGGAGTCTCCTTGAAGTTAAATCCATAGTCCAGCATCAGATTTTGAATCCAAAGCACTTGACCACAGCAACTTACAGCAGCAATATATTCAGCCTCAGCAGTTTATGCAGACACACAGGATTGTTTCTTGCATTGCCATGAGACAACCCTTCCACCAAGGAATTGACATCCCCCAGATGTAGACTTTGCAGTCATGTTGCAACCACCATAATCACTATCTGTATAAGCATACATATTGAAGTCAGGATTCTTTGGATACCATAAACCAAGTGTTGAAGCACCTTTGAGGTATCTTAAAATTTCTTTGATAGTGATGAGGTGAGACATCTTAGGGTTGGCTTGATATCTTGCACAAATACATGTAGCAAACATGATATCAGACCTGCTAGCTGTAAGTACATAAGAGACCAATCATAGCCCTGTATAAGTGTTCATCTACACACTTCCCCTCAAGATCAGATCCAAGGGAGTGGTTTCTGGCTATGGGTGTCTTAGCAATCTTACAATCAGTCATGTTGAACCTCTTGAGTATGTCCTGAACATACTTTGACTGACTTATGAAGATACCATCTTCAACTTGCTTCACTTGAATTCCCAGAAAGAAATTGAGTTCTCCCATTGCACTCATTTCAAATCTGTCTTTCATCAGCTTCTCAAAGTCTTTGCATAGCTTTGGATTAGTTGAACCAAAGATGATGTCATCTACATACACTTGAACTAGCAATAAGTCATTTCCCTGTCTTTTGATGAAGAGAGTTCCATCTATAGTACCTCTCCTGTATCCATGTTTGCAAAGATACTCAGACAATGTCTCATACCACTTCCTGGGTGCCTGATGCAGCCCATTAAGAGCTTTGTCAAGATTGCAGACATAACCAGGATGATCAGGATCTACAAAACCAGGTGGCTGTTTGACATACACCTCTTCATCAATCACTCCATACAGAAAATCACACTTCACATCAAGCTGAAAGACCTTGAAGTTCTTGGATGCAGCAAATGCCAAGAATATTCTAACAGCTTCTAATCTTGCTACAGGTGCAAAGACATCAGTGTAGTCAATCCCTTCTTCTTGTGTGTATCCTTGAACAACTAGTCTAGCCTTGTTCTTGATGATAATGCCTCTATCATCCTTCTTATTCCTAAACACCCATTTGGTTCTAATGGTAGTCTTCCCATGAGGAAGAGGACAAAGGTTCCAAACTTTTTCCTTTTGAATTGAAGCAACTCTTGTTGCATAGCTTCAACCCAACTTCCATCCTTTAAAGCCTCATCAATTTTCTTTGGCTCTATCTGGGATAAGAAACAAGAGTGAAGACAAACATTTGCTTCATGGGTTTGTCCTCTTGTTCTTACCCTTGTGATAATATCTCCAATGATGTTTGTGGTGGGGTGAGACTTGTGGATCCTAAGCTGAGGGATCACAACAAGTTGTTGAGAAAGATCCAAATTTGAGAAATTTAGATCTGGCATAGATGATTCACCCTCGACATCACCATACTTATCAAGATTGACTTGATCCAAGAGTGTGTGACATCATTGATGTTGTCATCTATGGTGTGGTTATTAGCATCAAGAAATTCCTGATCACTTTCACCATTACCATTGTTGTCTTCCACAATTGAGGTATCTTTATCTGGCTGTGGAGCCTCTGAGCTGGAATTTGAAGGCACCCCAGATGTATCAGCTGAATTTGTCATTGTAGTGCTGATAGAACCCTTATTTGCTGAAGTAGTTCCAACTGGAGCTGAAGATGTATGAGTTGAAGGTCTTCTTAGCTCAAATCTTGGATCAGGATCATCTATATTTAAATTTTTTGTAGATCCTGAAGCATTCTCACAAGATTTGTTAAAACAGTTGGTGACTAAATCAAGATCAAATAGCCAATCAGGACCAGAACCAGCCACACAGGGTGCGTGTTCATTGAAAGTCACATTGGCTGACTCCTTAACAATTCTAGTTCTGAGATTGTATACTCTATAAGCCTTAGCTTGGAAAGAGTATCCAATGAAGTGTCCATCATCTGATTTCTCAACAAACATGGCAATTTGATCTTTGGTATTCAAGATGGTGCAAGGACATCCAAATGACTTGAGAAAACCAATGAAAGGTTTTCTCTTGTGCCAAAGTTCATAAGGGGTCTTACCATGTGTCTTAACTACTAAAACTCTGTTTTGCACATAGCAAGCAGTGTTTACTGCCTCTGCCCAGAAGGTGATGGGCAGTTTAGAGTCAGACAACATAGTTCTTGCAGCTTCAATTAGTGTCCTGTTTCTCCTCTTAGCAACACCATTTTGCTGAGGAGTCTTGGGAGCACTATATTGTCTTGTATTACCTTTTTCATCACAAAATGTATCAAGGATTTGATTCTTGAATTCTGTCCCTTGATCACATCTTATGGTTTTGACCTTGTGATCACTATGATTCTCAATTTTTAAGATGAAATTCTTCAGAATCTCAAGGGTCTCATCCTTAGTTCTAAGAAAAGAAAACCCAAGTGAATCTTGTAAAATCATCTGTGATCACCAAACAATAAGAGGTCCTTCCTAGACTCATTACACTGGTGGGGCCAAAGAGATCCATATGTAATAAGTGTAGGGGAGTAGTGATGGAGTTCCTTTCCTTAGGCTTGTGAGATACCTTATGTTGCTTCCCTTTCAGGCATGCAACACAATGATCATCACTTGTAAACTCTTTCTTTGGCATTCCAGTTACTAAATCATGTTTAATTAGTTTATTCATGTTCTTAAAGTTCTTTTATACCATAGGAAAGACTCATCACTATTGGCTTTAGACAGAAAGCATGAAACTTCTCCGGATGGAGATGTTTCTTGCAAGTCCATCTTGTACATGTTCACTTTCCTGGGGCTCTAAGCAGGATGTGCTCATGAGGAATGAGCACTCCAGGCTTGAGAACAATGCACTCATGCTCAGTAAAGAGCATGTTATGACTCTGATCACAAGGATACACTCAGAAGATTGTACCCAAGCTCCTTGACAAAGTTTACCTTTTCAATGCTGAGCTTACCATTTGTGACATTGCCCATTCCAGAAATGTAACCACCTTCATCTCCTCCAAAAGCAACTGGTCCTCCATCAATCCTCTCAAAGTTATGGAGTAGTGACCTATTGCGTGTCATGTGCCTGGAACAGCCACTATCAATGATCCAGACATTCTTGTTTGTCTTGAGGTTTTCCTGCACAAAGAAAATGATTAGTTACATTTGGAAACCCAAGCCTTACTTGTCTTGGGCTCACTAAATATAATAGAAGGTAATGCAACAGTAATAGGTCCTATGGTTGTGCTAGGAGGATCTTGAGCTGTTGTTGATGGAGAAACTTTAGTCACTTGATCTTTCTTAGACTTCCACACCACCTTTGGAGTCTTGGACTTGACCTTCAAAACTTCGGAAGCTTTTGGGACTTCGGAAGTTTTGATGACTGAACCTTCGGAAGATTCTGCAGACACTGCAACAGACTTCAGTGCTTCGGAAGAATTCGTTTCTTCCGAGACCAACTTCTCTTTCGAAGGTAATTTTCCATTTGCCTTCTTCTTTGATTTGGAGCTTCCGAAAGAAACAGACTTTCCTTCCGAAGCTTGAATCTTCTTGGAACTCTTTGAAGTCTTTGTCTTGGTCATATGGACAGTACTTTTAGGATTATATGGACAATCCTTAGCAATGTGAGAGGTACTTTCACACATGACACACAACATTTTCTTCTTCACAAGAGTCTCCTTATGAGAGCAAGACTGTCTTTGATCACATCCCTTCTCCACCTTCATCTTTGCAGATGCTGAGACGGTTCTTATGGGCTGGGAACTGTTCTTGAAGTTTGATGGTCTAGGCTGTGCAGCAGTGGTACACAGCAGATCAGTCTTCTTCTTGGTACTGAGATGATTTGAACAAGAACCAGAACTCTTAGCTGAAGAGTTTTGGTTGATGTCTTTAGTCTTTACTACTTCAAACCCTGCAGAGATTAAAACTTGTTTCTGCTTAGAGTCAAAAGTAGCCTTGATATCTTGAGCCTTCTTTGCTTTTCTTTTGCTCTTCCTGATCAAGTTCTTTCTTATTGACTTGGTCATCACAGTAATCTTCTTCTCCTCAGAAGGATCCTTCATAGAATCCTCCTCTTCACTCTTCTCAGAGGAATTCTTCACTATCTCTTCTTTATCCTCTTCACTTATTGGATCTATGAGAGGAAGCACATCTTCACAAGTTCCACACCTAGGAGATCTTACATACAAGATTGTGTGTGGAGGAGCTATCTCATTGGATCCCAGTCCCTGTCTATTTTGATAACACACCTTGTTGTGCAGGGATGAGGATATCATGTTCTTGAAGGTCTCTTCTTCAAGAACACTCTTTTCTGCCCTGGCTTTGCTGATCACAAGCTCAGCCTGGCACTCAGTCAGCTTGGTTATAAGAGCTTTGATTTGAGTCCTAAAATCTGTATGCTCATGTTTTAGAACTGAAATGGTTTTCTCTAAGTCCTCTATCTTTAGTTTATAATTATTTTTAGACTTTCTAAATCAGATTTTAAAATGTTTAAGGACTCAAGATCAGATCTCATCTCCAAGTTATAGGACCTGTATCTGTTAACTTTAGGAATGCATTCAGGAGTATAGAGATGTTCCAATACCTTGGCTTCATCATGATCTGCCATTAGTGCTTGGTTTGGAGAAGCATCTTCCACCTGAAAGCTCCAGTCAAAGCCTCCTTCTTCAACAGCAACAACAACTTGTTGCTTTGGCTTCTCATTCTGAGGTGCTTTCTCAGTGTAGTTTGGTCTAGTTTATGTTTGGCCACCATTTGTTTTAGGTGCCTTACACTCTCTAGCAAAGTGGCCCATCAGGTTACAGTTGTAACACTTGACTTTGCTTTTGAAAAATTTTACAATTTTCTTAATATTTTATTTTAGCTATTCCACACATTTAACTAGGAAAAAAATAAACAGGGGGTTGCTAAAATTGAAAGAAAAAAATAGAAAGTCATCAACGGAAACGGAAAGAGAGGGATTCGAACCCTCGGTACGAATAACTCGTACAACGGATTAGCAATCCGCCGCTTTCGTCCACTCAGCCATCTCTCCCAATTGAAAAAGATAATTACTATGTTACATTACACATCAAGTAAGGATTAAGCCAAACTTTCCACTGGTTGCATTGCTTGGAAACCTCCTTCCAGTTCTCTTGTAGAACTTTTTGGCTCTATGAGTGAGAAGAGCCATCTGCTGGACTATTTCCATATATTCCAGATCATCTGGATGGATACAATCCAGGTCTTCAAGAGTGAAAAGAGAGTTGACACAACTTTCATCAGAAGACACAAAGGCTTGAGAAGAGCTTGTCTCTTGGAATGGGCTTCCTTGAGTGTAGTTCTCCCTGGGTGTTTCTGGGAAGATGATGAAAGGACCCTTTGGTGAATTGTCAGGGTAGCATATGAGATGATGTTGGGGTTCTATGCTATCCCTTTCAACCACATGCAGGGCTGAACCCAATTGATTGTTGGAGTTGCCAAATGAACCTTGCCTGTTCATCTCCATCGTAGCCACTGAGAATCCCATATAACTCTGTCAGAGTAAGAGTTTTGAGATTTTCAGTCCTCTTGATCACCATACAATAGTGTGTCCATTGCTTAGGAAGTGAGGACATGAACTTCCTTACAATGTCTCTGTTTTCAAGAGGAACTCCTCCATCCACAAGGGTATCCACTATCTCAACATACCTGAAGTATTGCTGAGTTATAGTTTCACCTGTTTTGAAGGTGAAGTTTTCAAACTGCTGCTTCAGGAGATCCTTCTTGTTCTCCTTGGCTTCAGAGGAGCCTTCATACATCAGTTTTAGTGCATCCCACAGCTGTTTAGCTGTTTTGCACTTCTTGAAACCTCTGTACACAGAGTTTGGAAGGGTAGTTTGAATAGCAGTCATGGCTTTTCTATCAATCTCTACTCTCTTCCTATCTTCATCAGAGTAGTTAGCCACATCTGTGGGGATCATACCAGCACCAGTAGCAGAACGAGTGCTGGGTATGAAAGGTCCATTTTCAACAGACTCCCACATTCTTGAGTCTAGAGACCTGATGAAACCTTCCATTCTCATACACCAGGTATCAAAGTCATCAAGAGTGATCAGTGGGGACTTGTTCATGGTTCCAGTTTCCATATCAGTCTTTGAAATGGCTGCCATTTGAAAGTTTAGTATTTGTGTGTGTGAGGGATCTTAAGATGGTGAGATCTTATATCAAGATCCTGAAATGCTCTGATACCAATTACAGGACCGGTGAAGGGTGGTCACTTACAACACAACAACACAAAGAGAGATTAACCAAACTTAATCAAACAGTAAACTGGATTAACCATAATAATGATACTAAGAACACAAGTAATGAGTAAGAGATAGAACAAGAGAACACAAGAGATTGGGTTTCAAGGATGCAGTATATTGCTTTCTGAAGTTCTATTACAAGTGTTACAAAGCATAAAGAAAGATACTAGAACATGGAATACTTAGACTACAACCTACAGCCGGCTATACTTTGAAAGCTAGTTGGATACAATTGACTAGACACAAACAAAATCAATTGTAGAATCAAAAGGCATATCTACCTTTTGACTTGTGACTATGACATGCCATAGCTCACATCCTAATATATTACAAAAAGGATAAAAGTATATAAAGTAGAAAGCATGGACTCATGACCTCAATGTACAGTTACCAAAAGCATGGACCTTTCACCAACTCATGTAAGTTGGTGACTTTATAGAGTTGCAGCGGAAAGGTGGTCTAGCTTTATGGTAAAGTACATCGGATAAAGGCATATCTCTAAAAGTATCCGGAAGAAATCTGTCTTCACTATTTGGCTTCGGAAGACTTTGTCTCTGAAGCTTCGGAAGACTTCACTTTTGGCTTCGGAAGATATTGGTCTTGGCTTTGGAAGTTTTTACACTTAGAATATTTCTAGTGCATGGTGTAAAACTTCCGAAGCAATTCTACTTCAGTTCTTTAGTGCATTGCTTGCAGAGAGACTTTGGATGTTTTGTGTTGCATCAGACTTATAGGAATCCTTACAGGTAGAAATGGCCAAAGTTGGTTCCTCATGAGCTTGACTCTATACATTCTCCTCTTTTTTGTTAGCATTATCTTGTGAAGTAGATGAGCTATAGGAAGAACTTAAGGAGACTCGAATAGGTACATGTCTGACAGACTTCTTAATATGTGTCTCAGCTAGTTTGGCCTTGAGATTTTCAATCTCAAGTTGCTGAGTAGCATACCTATCCTCTAAAGTCTTAACTTTTGATTCAAGGTTTAGGACTTTTGAAAGTAGGTCTCTAATGGTGAGTTGCAGACTTCCCTCATCTTCTTTTGAAGAATCACGAGGAGATGAGATAACATACCTAGTATGTTCATCCTCATCACCAGATATGGTTTCATGGCACCCTGGTTTCCCTTGCAAAGTGATGTCTCTTTCAGAGGCATCAATAGGCAAGGTTGCCGTAGACTTAGTCTCAGAGATGTAACCACTATCTTGAGAGACCAATGAAACACTCTCAGTAGTGGCAGCTGAGTCTACATGAGTCCCCTCCATATCTGTGGGACTCACCTCAATTTGGATTTACTGATAGGGGCTAGAAATCAGAGGTTCTTTGAGGCTCAGTTGATCCTTAGATTGGTGTGGTAGATCAACATCATGGCCTGATGAAACATGAGATCTTCATCAGATTGGTTTAATAGGTCAGTAAAGGATATAGAGATTAAACCTAATGACCCGGTGGTGCGTGTGAAATGTATATATATTTTATGATAAAGATTTTTCACACAGATTCAGTTTTAATTGGTTATTACTAATACTAAACCACACACACAAAAGGCAAGTATACCTATCGTGTGGTAATATAGTGATGGTAAGAACCGAGTATCAATCCGTGGACACACCTAGCCTACTCAATGAATGTTTGACTACCAGATTTGATTTTTGTTTGAGAAAATGATAAGTTGCATTGATAAGTTTTGTAGGGTTTAAAAACAATAATTGAAATAAAGTAAAATAAGATTGACGCGTCTAGATTCAAAACCAGGGAATAAAGGCTATCATCCTAATTAGATTACACTTATGTAACTATGATGAATTGGTGGTGTGCTCAAAGATATTAATTAAAGTCATTATGTTAATGTTTATAAAGGTGAGTTGGTGTGATTTCTCGTCTATCCGCTCCATACTGACTAGGATCACGTCAGGTTGAGGTTTACTGCTTAGATCAAAGCCCTAGTAATGTAGGTAAATCTCTTGTGACCTTTTGACATAGGATTTCTAAAAACATAACTTAATGTTAAAAAGAGAGTTGATCAGGTTCCTTTCTAACATACCATTAATTTTAGAAAACTATAACAATTACTATAGATTTCTCAGACTAATAAAAGGGAACACGCAAATGATCAGAAAGTTAAGATGATATGATTTCTAATAACCATTTCTAGTTCATTAGCCATGGATTTATTATGAAGACCGGTTTCGCGAATAAAATTTGATCATATGTTTTTCAATCGTGTATGACAATCACAATTACAAATCATAAAGTTATAACTTCGTGTTCACATGTAGATGCTACCCATCAAAAGTTTTCCTAAGACCACCATAACATTAACATAATATAAATCACACCATTAGTTCATCACAAATTATATAAGTATCATCCAAATGGATGATAATGAGAGTTTAGCTCATAATAAGCTTGAACATAACAACAAGTAACATAGAAGATAGATATGAAATCATCGGTGAAATGGAACAATCAAACCGGTGATCCACAATGGATGATGTTTAGACAATCCCGAGCTTCTTCCAAGTGTTGTATGCACCACCCGAGCCTCCAAATGATCTTTAAGTCTTGATTCCTAAAAGAATTCTGTAGAGTTACTCTCCCACCAAATCTTGCCAAAATGGTGAACTTAGGCCTCTATTTATAGGATTTATTGAGTGTTTAAGCATGGCCCTATGCCTAAAAGGCACGGCCCCGTGCTAGTACAATGCTTACGAAAGTTGGTCGGTTCGTACATGCAAGTTGTGTCGGGCACGACCCCGTGCTAAATAGGGCACGACCCCATGTTTGTGGTAGGGCACGGCCTCATGCCTCATGGGGCACAGCCCCGTGCTTACTTTTGGGGGACCTAACTTATTGTCCTGTCAGATGTCCAAACACGGGGGTGTGCCAATTTAAGCACGGGGTGTGTTTCAGGCAAGACATGGGGGCGTGCTTAATGAGACATGACCCATGCTTGGACTCCAAAGCTCGGATTTCTTTAATTTCTTGTCAAATATGCTTCTTTTATCCATCTTACCCTTTTAACACCTGAAAACACAATTTAACAATTTTAAGTACATAATCATCATTTTAATGGAGATATTAAGGAATAATTGATGTGCTTTTGATAGGATTTTATGTATAATTCGGAGCACATCACCCGCGACCTTGAGCCATATCTAGTGGCATAGAGCCAATGATTTGGATGTCCCTTTTTGGCTGCTCAAAGGAGTGTTAGGACTCATCCTGAAGGCTAATGGTTTGGGTTTCAGGCTTATCAGGTTGAGACTGAGGAGGCTCAACACTGATATTGAGGTCAATAGTAGAGGATGGTTAGACCTTAGGCTGAGTGGGAGCCCATCTTTCCACTCTAGCCTTTTTAGCTTGAACAGAGAGGGCTTGTTCCATTAGAGTAGATTGAACACAGGTTCGTTTGGAACGTCTCTGGTAAGTGAATTTAATGGGGTGGGGAGTAACAATTGGCAGTGAGGTGATGGTGTCTGGTGTGGGTTCATCACCGGTTGGGCTTGCACAGATGTCACCAGGAGCCGTTGGCTCAATCATACCTGGTAGAAGGACAGTAACGGGCTGTTTGATTGCACTAACTCAGTACCATCTGACTGAGTCAGAAGCTGAACTAGTTAGAAGTTCTGACTAGGTATGCATCTGACTGAAACTTGGCTGTTTGATTTAGTATCTGACTAGAACCAAATCGATTCTGTATTTAAGTAACAAAACCCACCGGAGTCACACCACCGGTCGGAACCACCACACCACCACCACAACCACCATTGTCACCGTACACATTCTGACCACCAGCGCAATCCACTGCCCTTTGCCACTGTCTTCCGTCAAACCACCACTGCCGAAACCGAAGGCCAAAGGCGGTGCCTGTGGGTCGCGAGGCCGAAGCCGAAGCCGAAGGCGTAGGCGGTGCTTGCAGGTCAAAGGCCGAAGCCGAACCACCACTACCAAACGTCGAAGGTGCAAGCGAAGGCGGTGCCTGGGAGCGGGTTAGCCGGTCAGCTTATTTTGTTTTTAGGTCTCGGTTAGCAATGGAGACCTGATCAACTAGCCCTGAAGCCGAAATCAAACGGGCTGACCCGCTGACCGAGTCAACTAGTCAGTCGGGTCAGCCCTGTCAGCCGGAAACAAATAGCCCTAAATCTTCCAGAGAAGTTTGTAGACACCCTCTTTAGGACTTTGAAGATGCCCGGCCTCATGTGAGGGGCAAGAAGTGTTTCTTCAACTTGAAGTTTGTCTTGATCTAACTCATAATTGATGATATGTTGAATGAACTTAGGATACATGTAAAATGGCTCCCTGTGGAGGTTTCTTCTAAGGTTCTTTAACACAACCTTGGAGTAGTTGCATCTGAGGCCTCTGACCAATCCATGAATAAGGCATCCCAGATTTGTTGGATAGACATTGGAGAACAATGTGGAGTAGGAACTTCCAGTTGTAGGAGAAGTTGAATTTGTAAACCATCGACCTTCTCACATCTCCACCATATCCCATTTGCGTGTATATGTCTTCAAGATCAAACTTAGGAAATTCCAAGGGAGTGCCTTCATCATGAAGTTCCAAATGCTCCCTGATGGTTTGTTCAGATATGATCAAGTCTTATCCGTAGATCCTCGACCTGATAACCCTTACTCCATTCAAAGTATCACTTTGACCATTTGCCCAAAATTCGGCCATATGTTTGGAGTAAACAGTAGAGTTTACAGTGAGGGCGGTGAAGTAGGTGGATTGTGTTAGAAACTGGATGATGGGGGCAAAGTCGACATCCTTTGAAGAATCAAGGAGTGCGACCTGGTTATGCTGAGGATTTAGCGCCATTGTTTCGAAAGAACAGAGGGAACGAAGTAATTTGATAGATTGAGTTGCAAAGAAGATTTTGTTGTAAGCGGGTAAAAAGATTAAAGAAAGAGGTCGGAAGATTTAAATAGGGGTAAAATATCAGATGGATAAGATGAAAGGACAGTTTGGGTATGATGTGATAGGGGCGGTAATGATTAAAAAATTCAAATATTCCGACATCATTAATAAAATTTTACCTTTTTACAGAGTGGGGCCCAAAGATTTTCATTACACAGTAAGGCTTTCTTCCGAGAGTAAAAATTTTCCGAAAGTAATATCTTCCGAGGCCAAATTTACTTCCGAAGGCAAATTATGTCCAAAGAGAGATTTGCTTTCGAGAGTAAGATGGTCTTCCGAGGGAAGAAGTTTTATGTTTCGGAAGTATATTTTATATAAGATAAAATATTCTTCCGAGACCAAAAACTCTTCGGAAGGAGATACTTGTTTAATGAATTTGCCTTCGAAAGATAGATAAAGATATCTTACAAGGGTAAATTTCTTTTCAGACATACTTAGAAAAATTGTAAGAAAGACCTTTTGTAACAGGGCTTAGATTGTAAAGAGACAACATAAACAAGACACTTATTCAAGAGGATTTTCAAAAGAGATAAACTAGTCAACATTCATCATCCCAATAGCTGTAATTAAATACTTAAATCTTTGTTCATTAAAAGCTTTGGTAAACAAGTCAGCATATTGTTTATTTGAGTCAACTTTGACTAGTTTAATCAAGTTTTTCTCATGAATATCTCGAATGAAATGATACTTGATGTCAATGTGCTTTGTCTTGGAGTGTTTGACCAGATTCCCTGTAATAGAGATGGCACTCTTGTTGTCAATATGGATAGGGGTCTCCATGAAGTTGAAGCCATAGTCTAACATCTAATTTTGAATCCAAAGCAGCTGAGCACAACAACTTGCAGCAACAATGTATTCAGCTTTAGCAGTTGATGTAGAGACACACGATTGCTTCTTACATTACAAGGAGATGATTCTCCCACCAAGAAGTTGACATCCTTCGGATGTGGATTTCTTGTTGATATTGCAGCCACCATAGTCACTGTTAGTGTATCCATAGAGATTGAAGTCTTAATTCCTAGGATACCAGAGACCCAATTTAGGAGCTCCTTTGATGTATCTAAAGATTCTCTTGGCAGCAACTAGGTGAGACACCTTTGGAGCAGCCTAATATCTTTCACAGATACAAGTTGCAAACATGATATCAAGTCTACTTACTGTGAGATACATCAGAGATCCTATTATTTCCTTGTACTAATGTTGATCAATATCCTCCCCCTTTGGGTCAGGACAAAGGTTCTGATTTCTAGGTATAGGTGCCTTGGCTGGTTTACAATCTTTTATTTGAAATCTTTCTAAGATGCCATTAACATACTTAGATTGATTGATAAAGAACCCATCTTTCATCTGCCTTACCTGAATTCCAAGGAAAAAGTCCATTTTTCTCATGGAACTCATCTGAAACTTCTTATTCATAGTATTTTTGAAGTCCTTGCACATTTGGTCATTTGAATAACCAAATATGATGTCATCAATATAGACTTGTACAAGCAGAATGTCTTTCCCAGCCTTCTTTATAAACAAAGTCTTGTATATCGTGCCTCTGGTGTAGCCATGCTTCAGGAGAAATTGAGAAAGTGTCTCACACTACAGCCAATGTGCTTGGTGCAGCCCATAGAGAGCTTTATCCTATTTGCACACATAGTTGGGATGCTGTGGGTCTACAAATCCTGGGGGCTGACACAAATAGACTTCTCTGTCTATATCCCCATACAAAAAGGCGCACTTGACATCAAGTTGGTAGACAGTAAAGTTCTTGGAAGTTGCATAGGCAAGGAAGATTCTCACAACCTCAAGTCTTGCAACTGGTGCAAATACATTAGTGTAATCTGTCCTTTACTCTTGTGTGTATCCTTGAACTACAAATCTTGCCTTGTTCTTAATCATTAAACCTCTATCATCCCTTTTGTTTCTAAACACCCACTTTGTGCCAGTGGGTACTTGACCAGGTGGTAGAGGACATAGGTTCCATATCTTTTGTCTCTTAAATTGAGGCAATTCCTCTTACGGTGATTCAACCTAGCTGTTGTCCTTGATAGCCTCTTCCACCTTCTTTGGTTCCCTTTGGGAGAGAAAGCATGAATATAAAGAGACATTCCCGTTGTGAGTTTGTCCTCTTGTTCTCACACCCTCTAAGATATACTAATGATGTTTTCAGCTGGATGAGTGTTGTGGATTCTGAGCCTTGGGATAACATCTAATTGCATAGATAAATCCAAGTTGGAAAAGTTTTGCTTAGAATTTAAAACATTATTTTCAAGTGATGTCTCATGCTCAGTCAATGAGGACTAATTGAATAAATGTGAGACAGCATCAATAATATTGTTTTGTGAAGCAGCATCAACAGTTGCCCGTTCCTCTAGAATACTACCTTCATCAGCTTCGTGTTGTATGCTGGAGTTATCACTCGATGAGTTTTGAGGCTTATTTTGTTGATAGCTTTTTGAAGCTCCATTAGTTTCTGAGATGGTTATGCTTTTAGGTCTTTCATTAGTGGGAACTAGATCTTCATGAGTTCTTGAGGAATTTGGAATAGGTCTGGGTAACTTAAACAGTTGATCATCATCAGAATCACTTTGAGTTCCTGTTCCAGCTGAAACATTCTCACAAAAAGGTTTAGAATAGTTTTGAAACAGTTCTAAGATAAAAATATAGTCAGGTCCATTCCCCTTAACACAAGGAGTGTGCTCATTTACAACAATATTGGATGATTCCTCAAATTGTTGATTTTTGATGTTATAAACTCTACAAGCAATATTGTTGGAGGAATATCCAACAAAGATAGCATCATCCGACTTTTCAGCAAATTTTGCCAACTTGTCCTTTGTGTTAAGTATGGTACACCTGCTACCAAAGGACCTAAGAAAGCCAATGAACGATGGCCTCTTGTTCCATAGCTCATAAGGGGTTTTTCCATAAGGCTTAACTATAAGAACCCTATTCTGCACATAGCATGTAGTGTTGACTGCCTCTGCCTAGAAAGTTAGAGGCATCTTTGAATCAGCCAACATGGTTCTACCAACCTAAATAAGTGTCCTATTTCTCCTCTCTACAACACCATTTTGTTGAGTTGTTCTAAGAGCACTATATTATTTGGCAATCCCTTTTGAGTTACAGAATGAGTAAAGAACTTGATTCTTAAACTCAGTCCCTTGATCACATCTTATGATTTTTACCTTGTGATCAATTTGATTTTTTATTTTAAGAATAAAAGATTTTAAAGTTTTAACTGTTTCATCTTTAGATGTTAAAAAGAATACTAATGTAAATCTTGTAAAACCATCAATAATCTGTAAGGCCCCGTTCCCGGAAACCTCACAGTTGGTCAATCACAGCAGTTAAAACATTAATCATTATAATTATACAAACTTAAGCAGCGGAAATAATTTATCAAAAACCATTCATTTCATTTAAAACACTGTTGTTGAGCAATACATCATCGTTTAACTGATTACAAAAGAATTGTTTTACAGCATTACAAAACAACAACACATAAAATACGAATGGATGTCAGTCTTTCCCCACCGAGTAGCTTCACCCTCATGCCATCCTCAGCAATAATTACCTGCCAACTGAAAATGCATAAAAGTCAGCGTTGCTGAGTGAGTTCTAGGTTTAAAAGTAATAAAATACTTTATGTACGGTATACATATGAAAATACTCTTTTCTGTAAAATACAACTCTTTACTGTATATGCGAGCACGCATTAACTATATGAACAATTACCGTTCGTTCTCATTACTGTATGCCTTGTATGTTCTGTTTTCTTTTATCTTTATCTTTCACTGTCTGTATGGACCAATGAGCAATACCCCAACTATATGCGCGATGAAAAACAGGTGATGGGCCATCTATATCCCTCGAAAGGGTCAACTATATCCCTCGAAAGGGTCAACTGTATCCCTCGAAAGGGTGCTGTATACTGTATACAAGGCCGACCCAATCACCCAGGACACGCTGCAAAGGTCCTGCCAATCTCAATTGACTGGCCCTGTGTGCATAATAGGGTAGCTAACCCGCAGCACAGTTGAGCTAACGACAACATGGTCGTGTACCTCCTGTAAGCTTGCAAGACTTGTTAACATTTTATTAATGTTCCTCTTCTTTTCTTTATTGCTCTTTCTCTTTATTATTACAATATACTTTACGTTACGATAATAAATATACCACGTAAAGTCACATACTATAAATAATAAAAATAATAGCAATAATAATAATAATAAGGAACAATCATAAGGCAATCATAAGCAATCATAATCATGCATGAAACCCATCATTAATAAGCCTAGTCAACCCTCGGTCAAACCCTAAAGGTATAGACTCCCAAACATTCTGTAATAAATTCTAAGGGTTTAGGCGCCTGACACTATTTGGGCGCATGGGCCCTGTTTGGGCGTATGGGTACTTAGGCGCATGGATTACTTCAGACGCATGGAAACTTAGGCGCATGGACACCTAATCGCATGGCCATTCGGACGCATGGGCACTATTGGGGCGTATGACCCATTCGGTCGCATGGACACTTAGGCGTATGGATCACTTGGGCGCATGGGCCACTTTAGGCGCATGGGCCACTTTAGGCGCATGGGTTGTTCTTGGACTTTTCTAAGGCAAATCTCAGGCGTATGGGCTACTATTCTGTCGTATGGATTACACTTAAATTCATCTAAGGAAATTCTAGGCGCATGAGCCTTATCTAGGCACATGGGCATTCTGTTTAACATGATTCCAGTATGATTTTGAACCCATTCATCATACCTATCTGTTCTAAGCTTGACATGGCTATTCTGAACATGAACAATCTATAAGCGTCTAAGAATCAACATCCAACATGCATACTACATACGGATAAACATACTTAACATTGTAAAAACATTTAAAATACATTTTCAGCCCCAAAGATGTTTAAAACAAGTAGAAACCGGGGTCTAGAAACTCACCTGATGCAATTTGGGTGTTTCTTCCTTTCTAGCCCTTTTGCAACTGAGTTCAAACACCTAGAAAACACCACCAACACACACACACCCGAGCACATACTCCAACACATAAGCACATAAACATATAACCGGGATAAAACCCCTCATAAACAATTAAAAACCACGAACTCTTACCTTGAATTCGATTTCTTCTTCTTCAAAACTCGAAGTTCTGCTCTCTTCCTTTCTCTCTCTCTCTAAAACTGAATGAAAGAATGATGTGAATTGAGGGTGGGCGGCCATGCCCACCTTTACACCAACTTTTTCAAAGATTTGTCCTTTTGGACACTTTTATTCCCTCCACTTGGACTTTATTGCTTTTCTTTCTCTTATTCTTCATTTCTTGTCTTTGTTTTAAAATAACCGGGTGTTACAAGTCCACCCCCCTTATATAGGTTTCGTCCCCGAAACCTGTTACTCCTCAAACAGGTGAGGGTAATGCTGCCTCATCTCCTCCTCAGTCTCCCATGTGGATTCGGATCCCTTCCTGTGCTTCCACTGTACACGCACAAGAGGAACCACTTTATTCCTCAGCCTCTTCTCTTTTCTATCGATGATTGGCACTGGTTGTTCCATATAATTGAGCCTTTCGTCTACCTCGATATCTTCCAGTGGAACAATCATGTCTTCATCAGCTAAGCACTTTCTCAGATGAGATACATGGAATGTCGGGTGAATCCCACTTAACTCATCTGGTAACTCCAATCTATAGGCCACCTCTCCTACTCGAGCAATGATTCGGAAAGGTCCTATGTATCTCGGGCTCAGCTTACCTCGTTTCCTGAATCGGATGATACCCTTCCAAGGTGAGACCTTCAACATAACCCGATCACCCACCTGGAACTCGATCGGTCTGCGCCGTTTATCGGCATACGACTTCTTTCTATCTTTCGCTGCCTTCATGAAGGCTTTAATCTTCTCAATCTTCTCGGTCGTAGCCTCAATGACCTCGACACCTCCCAATTCTTTCTGCCCAATGTCTCCCCAACATACGGGCGTCCTACATCTTCTACCGTATAACATCTCGTATGGTGGCATGCCAATACTGGCATGATAACTGTTATTGTACGAGAATTCAACTAACGGTAAGTGGTCATCCCAACTTCCCCCAAAATCAATTACACATGCCCGAAGCATGTCTTCCAGTGTCTGAATGGTCCTTTCTGACTGACCATCAGTTTGGGGATGATAAGCCGTGCTGATACGTAGTCTCGTCCCCATGGCGTCGTGGAATTTCTTCCAGAATTAGAGGTAAACCGGGTGTCACGATCAGACACAATGGACACCAGCACACCATGACGGGTTACAATCTCCTTGATGAACAGGTCAGCCAACCTCTCGGATGAATATGTCTCGCGGATCGGTAGGAAGTGAGCACTCTTCGTCAAATGGTCAACTATCACCCATATGGCATCGTACCCTTTCGGAGTACGCGGCAACTTCGTAATGAAATCCATGGTGATGTGCTCCCATTTCCATTCCGGTATATCCAAAGGTTGAATCTTCCTATACGGCTTTTGGTGCTCGGCCTTCACTTGTAAACAAGTAAGGCACTTACTCACATACTCCACCACATCACGCTTCATACCCGGCCACTAAAAATCTTTCTTCATATCCTGATACATCTTCTTGGCACCCGGATGAATGGAGTATCGAGTCTTGTGAGCTTCATCCATAATCCTCGCCCGTAGATCCCCAAAAGGAGGAATCCACACTCGTCCAAATCGGGTTTTAACACCAAGTGTGTTTTCACCCAGTTCCCCAACCAGACCTCTAATTCTTTCTGAGTTAAGATGATCTTCTTTCAGTGCCTTATCTTGAAACTCTTTAACTTGCTTCATCATATCAGAGGTCATGATCAGTTGATATGCTTTCACCTGAATCGGCTCGGGCCTCTCTTTTCGGCTAAGGGCATCAGCCACCACGTTGGCTTTGCCCGGATGGTAATGGATTTCGCAATCATAATCCTTTATAAGCTCCAACCATCGTCTCTGCCTCATGTTCAGATCCTTCTACTTGAAGATGTACTTCAAGCTCTTGTGGTCAGTGAAAATGGTGCACTTCGTCCCGTACAGATAGTGCCTCCAAATCTTTAGTGCGAAGACCACTGCTTCTAACTCCAGGTCGTGAGTAGGATAATTAACCTCATGCACCTTCAGTTGTCAGGATGCGTAGGCTATCACCTTACCTCAGTGCATCAACACGCAACCCAACCCCGAGTAGGAAGCATCTGAATAGACCACCAAATCCTCGCTTCCTTCGGGTAATGACAAGACAGGGGCTTGGGTCAGTCTTGCCTTCAACTCCTCAAAAGCCCTTTCTTGCTTTTGACCCCACACAAACTTCACATCTTTACGGGTCAACTTGGTTAGTGGAGAAGCGATCTTGGAAAAGTCTTGGATGAATCTTCTATAGTAGCCCGCCAAACCCAAGAAACTACGAATCTCGGATGGCGTCTTTGGAGACTTCCATTGCATCACTGCCTCCACCTTTGCGGGGTCTACCATAATCCCCTCGGGATTTATCACATGACCTAAGAATTGAACTTCGCGCAACCAGAACGCGCACTTGGAGAATTTAGCATACAACTTCTCCCTTATTAAGGTTTCTAACACCTCCTGAATGTGACCGGCATGTTCTTCCTCGCTCTTCGAGTAGATCATGATATCATCAATGAACACAATCATTGATCTATCCAACATCGATCGGCACACTCGATTCATCAAATCCATAAAGGCAGCTGCCGCGTTAGTTAGACCAAAAGACATAACGAGGAACTCGTAGTGTCCATAACGCGTACGAAAAGCTGTCTTAGGAATGTCTTGTTCCTTCACCTTCAATTGATGGTAGCCAGATCGTAGATCTATTCTTGAAAACCAACTGGCACCTTGGAGCTGGTCAAACAGATCATCAATTCTTGGTAAGGGGTACCGATTCTTCACTGTCAGCTTATTCAACTCACGGTAGTCTATACACATCCTCATGCTACCGTCTTTCTTTTTCACAAATAAGACCGGAGCACCCCAGGGAGAGATACTCGGTCTAATGAACCCCTTATCGAGCAGCTCTTGCAACTGCTCCATCAGCTCTTTCATTTCTGTCGGAGCTAACCGATACGGTGCTTTGGCAACGGGTTGAGCACCGGGTATCAAATCAATTTGGAACTCAATTTCGCGATCCGGTGGCACGCCGGGTAAGTGTTCCGGGAATACGTCCTGAAAGTCACACACCACTGGTACCTCGGATAATTGCGGCACCGACGCATCCACATCTTTTACGTATGCCAAGTAGGCACTACATCCACGTCTCATGCACTTCCCCGCCACCGCCATCGAAATCATCTTTGGAATCGTAGTAACGCGATCTCCATGAATCGTAACCAAACTCCCATCGGGTGCAACTAATCGAATCATCTTCTTGCGACATACGATGTTTGCTTCATAGGTTGCTAACCAGTCCATCCCTAGTACTACATCAAATCCACCTAGGGGCATCACATGTAACCTAGCAGCAAGCCTATGACCTTCTAGTTCTATGGCACAGTCCTCTATCACATCAGTAATTCTAGTGGACTTACCAATGGCAGTTTCTAAATCGAATGGTTCACTAATCTTTCTACTACTAGCAGGCAACTTAGCACAGAAAGTAGTGGAAATAAAACTCCTGCTAGCACCGGAATCAAACAATACAGAGGCATAAATTTGGTTTACTAGAAACATACGACACAACATCGGGATCAGCTCTGGCTTCCTCGCGGGTCATAGTGTAAGCTCTAGCACTTGCCCTCTGCCCTCCTTCCTCCGGCTTCTTATTCCCCGCTCCCGAGCTCTCCGCCCTCGGCTTCTTGCAGTCTCTAGCGATGTGGCCAGGCTGGCCACACCTGAAGCATACGTTCATCCCCATCCTGCACTCACCAGTATGCTCCCTTCCATATTTGCCACACTTCTTCCGCCCGGCACTAGATGTGACCACACATCGGTCACCCACCTTCGCCACCTTATTGTTTGGAGCGGCTCCACCACATCCAAACCGTTTCCCATTCCAGTTACGGTCACCTCAACCCTACTTGTTCACCTCAGCCACCACCACCTCGCGCTCATCATATAATCTACCAGCCAAATCAACCGCCGATCTAAAAGTGCTCGGCCGGGCGGCGATCATATGCCTACGGATATCCGCCGGCAGCCCCTGGATGTATCTCTTAATCTTTCGTGACATTGGTGTCACTTGATCTGGCACCAGCGCGCCATTTCATTTAATTTCGTGGTGTACTGCTGGTGTGTCATCGTTCCTGCCTCCAGCTGCAGGAACTCTCTTTCCACCTTATCCATCTCTCTGTGGGGACAGAATTCCTCGATCACTAACTTCTTCAGTTCAGGCCATATCATTCTCCCAATGGCCCTGCTACCCTCGACTTGGATAATGTTGTCCCACCAACACAAAGCCGAGTCCACAAAAGAGTGGGTAGCAAATTTCACCTTCTGATCTTCACGACACTTACTGATATCGAGGACAACCTCCATTTCCCTCACCCATCGGTGAGCAGCCGCAGCAGTGCCGTTTCCATCGAAAGTAGGGGGCTTGCATCTCATAAAAGCCCCATAGTTACAGCCTCGGGTCACCTCCGGCGCAGGCTCTTCTTCTTACTCCTCCTCGTCATCAGAGAGAACCGTTTTCGGCTCTGGTTGCTCCCGTCCTCCCGAGGACCTGTTTCTTTCCTTTCTTTCCCCTTCCTTTAATGCCTTGATCACTTCGGTCATCACAGACGGTAGAATCGTCTGCATGACCTGATGAACCTCTTCCATCACAGCCTCCTTTACTGAGGCTCTCAGATTGGCGCTCTCGTCGCCACCCTTCGGATGAGGGGTCTCTGGTCCCTCATGAACCACCTTCTCGACTCTGGGTCTCCCTCTTAGGTCGAGGAGCAACACCGTGACCTCCACCACGAGAGGCCTTTGAAGATCTACCGCCAGCCATCCTCTAAAGCACACAATAAGATTCAAACACTAACGCGGCCATTCAAGTTAATAGCTCAGTTTATGTTAAGTATACTAAGTCCCTAATTATAGTGGCCAGTTGTGATTAGCCACTTACTTTACTCTTCATACCCCAAGCATTTCCTATCCTGACTTAATCAGTATCTAAATCTACTAAGAGCACATAAATCAAATAGCATGCACACATAATACCGGTTAACATTAAGAAAAGACATACCTGATGGCACGTAGCTACTCGGGCTGACATCTCTCTATTTGTCCCATTTTCACTTTAAGTTTAGGTTTTAAAAATTTATTTAACCCAATTCTCTTAAACTTTGGCTCTGATACCAACTTGTAAGGCCCCGTTCCCGGAAACCTCACAGTTGGTCAATCACAGCAGTTAAAACATTAATCATTATAATTATACAAACTTAAGCAGCGGAAATAATTTATCAAAAACCATTCATTTCATTTAAAACACTATTGTTGAGCAATACATCATCGTTTAACTGATTACAAAAGAATTGTTTTACTGCATTACAAAACAACAGCACATAAAATACGAATGGATGTCAGTCTTTCCCCACCGAGTAGCTTCACCCTCGTGCCATCCTCAGCAATAATTACCTGCCAACTGAAAATGCATAAAAGTCAGCGTTGCTGAGTGAGTTCTAGGTTTAAAAGTAATAAAATACTTTCTGTACGGTATACATATGAAAATACTCTTTTCTGTAAAATACAACTCTTTACTGTATATGCGAGCACGCATTAACTATATGAACAATTACCGTTCGTTCTCATTACTGTATGCCTTGTATGTTCTGTTTTCTTTTATCTTTATCTTTCACTGTCTGTATGGACCAATGAGCAATACCCCAACTATATGCGCGATGAAAAACGGGTGATGGGCCACCTATATCCCTCGAAAGGGTCAACTATATCCCTCGAAAGGGTTAACTGTATCCCTCGAAAGGGTGCTGTATACTGTATACAAGGCCGACCCAATCACCCAGGGCACGTTGCTAAGGTCCTGCCAATCTAAATTGACTGGCCCTGTGTGCATAATAGGGTAGCCAACGCGCAACACAGTTGAGCTAACGACAACATGGTCGTGTACCTCCTGTAAGCTTGCAAGACTTGTTAACATTTTATTAATGTTCCTCTTCTTTTCTTTATTGCTCTTTCTCTTTATTATTACAATATACTTTACGTTACGATTATATATATACCACGTAAAGTCACATACTATAAATAATAATAATAATAGCAATATAATAATAAGGAACAATCATAAGGCAATCACAAGCAATCATAATCATGCATGAAACCCATCATTAATAAGCCCTAGTCAACCCTCGGTCAAACCCTAAAGGCACAGACTCCCAAACATTCTGTAATAAATTCTAAGGGTTTAGGCGCCTGACACTATTTGGGCGCATGGGCCCTGTTTGGGTGTATGGGTACTTAGGCGCATGGATTACTTCAGACGCATGGAAACTTAGGCGCATGGACACCTAGTCGCATGGCCATTCGGACGCATGGGCACTATTGGGGCGTATAACCCATTCGGTTGCATGGACACTTAGGCGTATGGATCACTTGGGCGCATGGGCCACTTTGGGCGCATGGGCCACTTTAGGCGCATGGGTTGTTCTTGGACTTTTCTAAGGCAAATCTTAGGTGTATGGGCTACTATTCAGTCGTATGGATTACACTTAAATTCTTCTAAGGCAAATCTAGGCGCATGAGCCTTATCTAGGCGCATGGGCATTCTGTTCAACATGTTTCCAGTATGATTTTGAACCCATTCATCATACCTATCTGTTCTAAGCTTGACATGGCTATTCTGAACATGAACAATCTATAAGCATCTAAGAATCAACATCCAACATGCATACTACATACGGATAAACATACTTAACATTGTAAAAACGTTTTAAATACATTTTCAGCCCCAAAGATGTTTAAAACAAGTAGAAACCGGGGTCTAGAAACTCACCTGATGCAATTTGGGTGTTTCTTCCTTTCTAACCCTTTTGCAACTGAGTTCAAACACCTAAAAACACCACCAAACACACACACCCGAGCACATACTCGAACACATAAGCACATAAACATATAACGGGGATAAAACCCGTCATAAACAATTAAAAGCCACGAATTCTTACCTTGAATTCGATTTCTTCTTCTTCACGAAGTTCTGCTCTCTTCCTTTCTCTCTCTCTCTAAAACCGAATGAAAGAATGATGTGAAGTGAGGGTGGGCGGCCATGCCCACCTTTACACCAACTTTTTCAAAGATTTGTCCTTTTGGACACTTTTAGTCCCTCCACTTGGACTTTATTTCTTTTCTTTCTCTTATTCTTCATTTCTTGTCTTTGTTTTAAAATAACCGCGTGTTACACAATCACAAGGCAGTATGATTTCCTTCCAATGCTCATTTGACTTGTGGGACCAAATAGATCCATGTGCAATAAGTGTGATGGAGTAGTGATAGAGTTAACTTCTTTGGATCTATGAGATACCTTGTGTTGCTTTCCTTTCAGACAAGCAACACAGTTATCTTTGCAGAAAAATTTATTTTTGGGCATTCCATGTACCAAGTTATTTTTAACCAAATTATTCATGTTTTTAAAATTGACATGACACATTCTTTTATGCCATAAAGTTGACTCATCACTATTAGCTTTGGAAAGAAAACATGACACTTCACTCAGTGGGGAAGCATTGTTCATATCTAGCTTGTACATATCCCCTCTCCTGGGAGATCTGAGAAGCACCAAATCCTGAGTAATTGTCATCCCGGGTTTGAGGATAATGCATTCATGTTCTATTAAAAGCATTTGGTGCTTCTGATCAAAGAATTAAGAAACACTTAAAAGATTGTGTTCAAGCTATTTGACGAAGTTTACTTTGTCAACCTTTAACGTACTATTGGATACACTAACTCTGCTAGAAATGTATCATCCGGCTTCACCTCCAAATTGAACAGGACCTCCATCAAAATGTTCAAATTGTTGAAGATTAGATCTGTTCCCTATCATGTGCCTGGAGCATCCACTATCTACAATCCATACATTTTCATTTTTATCATGTGGATGTCCCTGCACATAACGTGACATTATTAATTGTTATTGGAAACCCAAGCCTTGTTGGTCTTGGGTTCTTACAATGTAGATAAGGTAATTGAACCAAAAAGCATGCATGGGGGTTCAATTCTGATTGTTGAAGAAGAGGTTTGGGTTGCAGTATCTTCTCTAATCTTCCATTCCATCCTTTGGTTGATCGGAGTAGATGAGTTTGTAGAAGCTTGTGCAACATGACTTACTTTCGAGGCTTCTCTTTTTTCGAAAGATGTTATCACTGCCATTTTTCCGAAGCAGTCTTCTTTTCGAAAGGTTTCTTTTGGTGTCTTTTCTTATGCTTTGACTTGTTTTCCGAAGCTATATTCCTTTTGGAAGAATGAGTTATCTCCGAAAACAACTTAGCTTCAGAAACAAGCTTTCTTTTCTTTAACACTTGAACCGTATGATAATGTCCAAATGTGAAACCCTCCTTGACTCCTTATTTCTTAACATTGTCTGCATAATGTGTGCTTTCTGGATTGTAGTAACAATCCTTAGCTATGTGGTTATACAGACCACATATTATGCATTTAATGTTATTCTTCATGGTGACTGAGGACTATTTCTTCTAGCATTTCTTTTCTTCTAAAACAGCCTTCCTTTTTGGCTTTAGATCTTTCAGCTGGATAAGAGTGTTGGTACTACACTTCTTTCCTAGATCAGAGCTTCCAACCACTTGGAATCCGGCTAAGATGAATACACCCTTTTGCTTTGGGTCTATCTTCATCTTTGACTCAGCCATCCTTTTGGCAGTTTTTCTTACTACCTTGATTTTATTTCTTTTGGCATTGGTGGTCAAAGGTTGATCATCATCGGTATGGATAAGGTTTTCTACCTGATCCTTCTTGGTGGTGGAAACCATTGTTGCATCATTCTTCTGCTTATTGGGTAGTGGGTTAGCAGTTGGAACCTCTTGCTCATCAATACCACATCTTGGTTGTCATACAAACATGTAAGAGTGTGTGGAGCAATTTTATTGGTTCCCAACCCACCTTTGTTTTGATAACACACCTTTGAATAGGAGGATGATGCAATAATGGTTTTGAAGTTATGCTTTTCAATAACATACTTCTTTGCTTTGGCCTTAGCAATTACTAGCTAAGCTTGAGCCTCAGTCAATTTTGAAATCAAATCCGTAATTTGAGCCCTGTAATTTGAGTGTTCATGTTTTAAAGAAGAAAAAATTTTGTCTAACTCTTCAATTTTAAATTTGTAGCTAAATTCTGCCCTTTTAAAATCATATTTTAGTATATTCAAAGACTCAATATCAGATCTGATCTCCATGTTATAGTCCTGATAAAGTTTAACCTTAGATATACATGCTGGGGTATAGAGATGTTCATATACCTGATTATCTTGTGTTTGAGCCATGAGAGCTTGAGCTGGAGTTACATCCTACACCATAAAGCTCCGATCAACTTCTTGAGCAACAACAGCTGTTTGTTGTTCAGTTGGCTTTGTAGCAGCTTTTGGAGTAGCAGGATGATGTAGGGAGGCATGAGTGGCTCCAGGGTTAGACTTTGGAGCTTTGCATTCCCTTGCAAAGTAACCAAGTTGCTTGCAGTTATAGCACTTGGCCTTTGATTTGTCTAACCCAAATTTGTTGTTGGTTGGGTTCTGAAGGAACTTTCTTCTAGTTCATTTAAAGAACTTCTTTGCTCTATAGGTTAAAAGAGCCATTTGTTGAACAATATCCATGTATTCAACATCATCTAGACTGAAGCACTCTAGATCATCAAAGCAAAACTGAAAATCACTAGAGCATCCATTTCCTTAAACAAAGGCATAATTATCCAGGAAAGGATTTGGTTGAGCTTGTTGAGACCGGGGTGTCTCAGGAAAAGTGATGTATGGTCCAGAGGAACATGATGGCTGTTGGGAGTAGGTCAGATACTGTTAGGGATGAGGAGTTCTTGAGCCTTTAGCAACAAGTAAAGCATTGCTAGCAGGAAGGCTAGAGGTTCTGCTCCTCTATGACCTCTCTAAGTCTCCATCTCTACATGGTATCCATTAAGGATGCCATACAGTTCGGTCATAGTGAGAGTGTTTAAATTCTCAGTCCTCTTGATAGACACAATAGAAAGTCCACTCATGAGAAAGTGCACTCATGAACTTTCTTCAAGATCTCTCTTCTCAAGAGTCACTCCCACAGACTGAAGTGATGAGATTAAGTCTATATACCTGAAGTATTGCTGGCTGAGGGTCTCTCCAACAATATGAGTGAAGTTCTTGAACTGCTGGCTGAGGGTCTCTCCAACAATATGAGTGAGGTATCTCTCTTGGACTCTTTGGACTCGGTGGAACCAAAGTACATCAATGTCAAAGCATCATAGAGTTCTTTGGCAGGCTGATAGTGTTTAAAGCCTACCATTATGGAGTTTGGTATAGCTGTAAGCATTACTGTCATGGCTTTGCTATCGATGTCCATCTTCTTGAAGTCTTCATCGGAGTAGTCTTCAACAGCTTTCTCTATCATAGCACCATTACCAGCCAGTGACTCCACCTTTGGCTTGTAAGGTCCGTGAGTGATAGATCTCCATATTTTATCATCTTGATACTTAATGAAACCTTCAATACATTTGCACCAAGATCTGAAATTATCAGGGGTGATGATATGAGCCTTAGTCATCGTTCCCATCTCAGATTAAGAAGATTTCTGGTTGAGGGACATTTTTGAGTGTAGTGAGTGATGGGTGAAGAAACAGGATGATTTTGATGGTTAGATCTCACAATCAAGAGCCTAAGAAACTCTGATACCAATTTCAAGATCGGTTATGGTCACTCAACATAATGTTTAACTCTTAAACTCATTTAGACATACTCGAATGATAATGTAGAATCTTTGAAAGAGTTGATGATAATATACTAAGTTAATAAACACATAAGCTGGTTTTCAAGATACTTGTATATATTACTTCTCAACTCAAAGTTTATAAGACTCTTACAAGCATTTCAACTGAGTTACAATGAGAAACCATATATACTACTATCTACAGCCGGTTATACTTAGATTACCAGCTGAAACTTACTACTAAACAAATGCTACACTGTTAGAAGTAACGTATCTAGAATAAAATATTATCCTATACTAGGTAGTCATGACAGGTCCATGACTTACCTTTTGTCACCAACTAAACGTGGTAACTGTACTAACTGATAAAAGGTGAACAGTGGAATGAAGTATGGTCAACTACATGGGCATGGGAAAGCGCCATGCAGTATCACAGAGGTGGCAGCGGCTGTCAAACAGATCGTACTTATGTCCACCTGTTCATAGTTGGTTCTTCCGAAGGTTAACTGACATTGGAAGAATAAGTTCTTCAGAAGCCATTTATATGTAAGACCCCGTTCCCGGGAAGCCTCACAGTTGGTTAATCATAGCATAAAATCAGTTTAATAATAAAACATTGCAGCGGAAATAATTAGACATTCATTTAAAACTTAGAAACCATATTGTACTCATACATTTGTCCTTTAATTTCAAACAAAACATGTTACTTGTTCTTAAATTACAATAAAGATTTCATAAATAATAATGCCATCCATAGCTCCCCAAGTAGCTCCGTGTGCCATCCTCAGCATCAGCGTTTACCTGCCAACTATTATGCATAAAAGTCAGCTTTGCTGAGTGAGTTCTAGTTTTAAACAATATAAGAAAATATAAACTTTATCCTTTATATAATGACCATGCATACAACATAGTACATAACATAACTTGCATCATAATAAGCATGTTCATTATCTTTCATTCTTTCATTATCTTTCACTTTCATCATAAACGAGATTGCACAAAGCAAGAGCTCCATGTTGATTGACAACAAATGCCAATCCTTGTCGGTACACATGAATACGGTAGCTAACCCCCGACAGTTGATCCACACTGCAAGGCACATAGCCCGCTCATGAATACAGATCCATCATCATACATTAGACTCACATAAGTGAAGTCTATCATAGTGCTTGCAAGACTTTTCATCATCAAACGGGCCCGGGGGTAACATTCATTAAGTTTCGCTTTTCATTAATATCATCTTCCACTTTAGTATATAATACTTAATTTATCAAGTACACAACATACCAAGTACTAATCATCATAAAACATAACCGACCCGCCGCGGGACAGCGGGGGTTCGGGGGCGGCAGCCCCTGACAGCGGGGTCCTAGGGGCAGCAGCCCCTAGTGGGGTCCAAGGGGCAACGCCCCTGGCTGGGGCCGGGCTGCCAGGTCAGCGCGAATAGCCCCAAGTGGGGTCCAAGGGGCAACGCCCTGTTAAAACCTCTAAAAATCTTGGTCATTTAAAAACGTAAATTTAGTATGCATAATAGCCCCAAAACATGGAAAACTTATAAATAGGGGATTTAGAACTCACTTGGATACCACGAATAACCTCTAGACTAAGATTTCTAGGCTAGGATCCCACTACACAACCTGCAGACAAGTTAACACTCTAAGGGGTTAATTTTCTGCCTAAATTCGCTGCTAAATTCGCTGCAAGATCAGCAATTTCGCAGCTAGATTCGCCAACAGTTTCGCTGCTAGTTTCACCAGCAGTTTCGCTGCTAGTTTCGCTAGCACATTCGCTGGCAGCAGTTTTGCTGCCAGTTTCACCCAACTTTCTTTGGAAAAACATGTCTGCGAAACTACCTGCGAAACTATAATTTCGCAGGAAGATCCACAGTTTCGCTGATTGAATATGCAAATTCGCTGGATGAATATACAGTTTAGCAGATCGCATAAAAATTACGAACCAGTCCGTTTTTAACCCAAAATCATAACTTTTTACGTCCAATCTCTTAGTTTATCATCCATGAGGCTAAATCTAAGCTTTATACATGTTTTCATACGTAAAAATGTGACCTTTATGCGATTCTTTGCAACCTTTCAAAACCCAAAACCCTAGAATCCGGGTTTGATCTACAGAAGGGTTTAGAGGTCGATTCTTACCTGGATTTGTTGCTTCTTTCTTAGATCTTGATGCTCCAACACCCAGATCTACAATCTCTTCACCTTGGAAGCTTCAAATCTTGAGTTTTCTTCACTTTCTCTCTCTACTTCTCTCTCTATGAATTTTGGTGGCTAGGGTTGTAATGAGGAAGATGGAGCTGGTTTTGGGTGCTTAAGGGCTGATTATGGGCCTTTAATCCCATAGGCCACTACCCAATAAGCCTAATTTTAGCCCATGACCATTTCTTTACTTTATTAAAATACCCAATAATTAAGCCCATTATCCTTAATGACTCGTTTCGACTTTTCGGGGTGTTACATTATACTTCAGAAGAATCAACTTCTTCCGAGACTTCTCGTGATCTTCAAGACTTTATACTTAGGAAGTCCTTGTATTGAAACTTCTAAGTGTTTGTCTTCGGAAGAGGAATTACTTAGTCTCGGAGGACTGAGTTCCTCTTCGGAAGTTCTTCTTGTTTAATCTTCGGAAGTTCTTCAACGTGGCTTCGGAAGTGCAGATTTGTCTTCGGAAACCTTTCTTCAGCTGTACCAAATTCTTCTAAGTGTTGTTTCGGTTGCACCAACCTTATTTGACCCAACACAATCCCCCCAAGACTAGTACTATCAAAATTTTATATTAACATCAAATTAGCATTCCAAAAATCTACCTCTTTCTGTATCATCATGAAGATAGGAAACACTTTTCCAGCTCTCTTTTTTATTTTATACTTTAGAAGATGTAGGAGGAGGATTCCTAGCTTGCTATGAGCTTTAAGCATGAGGAAACATGTTCTCTAGTCTTGTAACTTACTTCACAAATAAGTTTTTGTATCCTAGGTTCATGAACGTCAACCAAATCAAAATAAATATGATACATAATACGATCTCAAGGTCTAATGCTTATTCAATAGTAGGTCCTTTTAGTTTCTCCTTCTCTTCACTCTGGGCAGGAGTGCTAGTCGGCACGTCTGTACTAGAGAGGAAGAGAAAAGGGGGTTCTATTCGAAGAGAGTCAGGCGTCGCTTAAGCCCGGGATCCCCGGTTTTAGTGACAAGTAGTAGGCATAGATTAGTGGGAGGAATATTAAAAAAAACTCACCCCATGAAGCATAAGGTGACTTTATGACCTACTCTACTAGCTATAGCCCTTGTTGTAGGAGCGAAGGTCAGACCCTGAGGATGAGGATCCCGAGGAGGAACCCGAGGAGGAGGAACCGGAGAAGATAGAGGATGACAGTGATGGGCCAGACGTTGTCGATTGACTTTCTTTATATGACTTAGACTACGTAGTGTTTTTTCTTTTGAAACCTATGGGGGAAGGGTTGTTTCCCCACCCGAACGACAAACTTAAATTTTGACATTGATCAATATATTGTGACTCATTTACAATTTATTTACTTTGGTTATCATTTTTGTTATGAATGTTGTGGTTGTGATGATTATTTATTTCTTTATTGTTTACTGTACTTCAATGAGATAAATGTGTTTGATGTTACTCATTATTGTATTTGTGAATGTAAAGTGAAAAAAATGGACGCCCGTGGACGTGGACGTGGACGTGGGCGTGGGCGCGGACGTGGACGTGGCGCCGGAGACCATGGCGGTGGTGCTGTGAACATGACCCCTGCTGAGATAGCTGCCCTGATTCAGGCAGTGGTGGCTGCTGCCCAGGCGGGACAGCCAGCAGGTAAACAATGATTGAAAGTTAAACCAAATATACTGCGTAAACCGTATAGGCTGTCTGATCAATATTTGTTGTGTTAAAGCAGGACCACCGGCGTGTACTTATAAGTCCTTTATGGACTGTAAGCCACGCACCTACAGCGGTACTGAAGGTGTTGTGGGACTGGTACGATGGTTTGAGAAGACGGAGTCCGTTTTCTCCAAATGCAACTGCCCACCTGCTGATTAGGTGAAATATGCCACCGGGACCCTGGAAGGTACCGCTCTATCCTGGTGGAATGTGCAAGTCCAGATGCTAGGGCAAGCGATGGCAAATGGACTCCCATGGGCTGAATTCAAAGCATGATGACTGAGGAGTACTGTCCTCGCAATGAAGTGCAGAAGTTAGAGATAGAGTTCTGGCAACTGAAGATGCAGGGCTCGAAAATCGAGGCCTACACCACCAGAACCCATGAACTAGCAACCCTATGCCCGGGAATGGTGAATGAAATGCATAAGAGAGTTGAGCATTACATACGGGGATTAGTACCCGAAATTCAATGTATGGTAATTGCTTCCAACCCAACCACAATTCAGCAAGCCATCCAGTTAGCTCATAAGTTAACTGACCAAGCCGTGGAGCAAGGACGTCTACCCAAGCGGGGCGCTGTGGCGAGCGTGCCCGACAACAAGAGAAAGTGGGATAGTGCCAACAACACCAAAGCATCATCATCTTCTAGCGGTCATCCCCAACCTCAACAGCAACAACAGCCAGTCCAGCAACAACGGAGGTTCGACAATAACCGTAACTTCCACCAAACGGCTGCAAATAATCAAGGACCCAGCGGTTATGGTGGTAGACATCCGAAGTGCACTCGGTTTAATTATCATCATGTGGGAAGGTGTGATAACTTCAAGTGTCAACGCTGTGGTAAGATTGGACACGCCGCAAAGGATTGTCGTGGTGAGCTGGTAAGGAGGCCACAACAACCTCAGGAAACTCCTAAAGGTTGTTTTGAATGTGGAAATAAAGGGCATTACAGGCGAAATTTCCCACAACTAAGGAGGAATGGTAATGGCAACAACGGCAATGGTCACAACAACAACAACAACAACGGTAATAACAACAACGGTGGCAATGGTAATGGTAATGGCGGTAACAAAGATGGAGCCAAAGGGAGAGCCTTCGTCATTGGCTCAGGTGAGGCTCTAAATGATCCCACAACTGTTACTGGTAGATTCTCTGTTAATGGTTGTTTTGCTACGGTATTATTCGATACTGGAGCCGATAGGAGTTTCGTGTCCTTAAAATTCTGTAGTCTTTTAAGTGATATACCCTCCGCCATAGAATCTAAATACACCGTAGAATTGGCCGACGGTAAACAGATCCAGGTAACGCATATCCTTAAAGATTGTAAGATAGAACTTGCTGGTTATACTTTCGCTATAGATCTTATGCCTGTTACGCTGGGGAGCTTTGATGTTGTGATAGGCATGGATTGGCTCTCTAGCAAGGAAGAGGAAGTTATATGTCATGAGAAGATCATATGAATTCCTGTTGGTGACAAAATACTTACAGTTATAGGTGATAGGAGTGGTGCTGTGATAAGCATCATCTCATACATTAAAGCCCAAAAGTTACTACGAAAGGGTCGTGTGGCTATTCTAGCACTTGTAACCGATAAGAAAGCGGAAGAAAGGAGAATGGAGGATATTCCCATAGTGTGCGACTTTCCAGAGGTGTTTCCAGAGGATCTTATCGATTAGCACCAACGAACTATAGGAGTTGTCATCAAAACTCCAGGAGCTTTTAGATAAGGGCTTTATTTGACCTAGTACATCACCTTGGGGAGCCCCTGTCCTTTTTGCTAAGAAGAAGGATGGCACATTCTGGATGTGTATCGACTATAGGGAGTTAAACAAAGTTACAGTCAAGATCTGATACCCTTTACCTCGTATCGACGACTTGTTTGATCAGCTCCAGGGATCCAGTTATTATTCGAAGATTGACTTGAGATCTGGTTATCATCAACTCAGAGTCCGAGAGGAAGACATCTCTAAAACTGCGTTTCGTACTTGTTACGGTCATTATGAGTTCTTGCTCATGCCTTTTGGGTTGACTAATGCACCTGCTGTGTTCATGGACCTCATGAACCGTGTGTGCAAACCCTATCTCGATCAGTTCGTCATTGTGTTTATCGATGATATACTAATATATTCTAGGACCAAGGAGGATCATGAAGAGCACTTGCGAATGATCTTAGAGCTATTGAAAAAGTACGCCAAATTCTCTAAGTGTGACTTTTGGATACGAGAAGTGCAATTTTTAGGTCATATTGTTAATGAGAAAGGGATACATGTGATCCTGCCAAATTGAGGCGATAAAGAATTAGACTACACCCAAAACGCCGAGTGAGATAAGACAATTTCTGGGATTAGCGGGTTATTATCGACGATTCATAGAGGGATTCTCTAAGATCGCACAACCTCTCACAACCTTGACTCATAAAGGAACGACATACAAATGGGGTGAGAGTCAGGAATCGGCTTTTCAATCGTTAAAACAAAAACTCTGTACTGCCCCGATATTAGCACTGCCAGAGGGAACGAATGACTTCGTGGTGTATTGTGATGCATCCATTCAAGGATTGGGTTGTGTCTTGATGCAACGAGAAAAGGTGATAGCCTACGCCTCGAGACAATTAAAGGTTCATGAGAAGAATTATACCACCCATGACTTAGAATTGGGTGTAGTGGTTTTTGCCTTAAAGATTTGGAGACATTACTTGTACGGTACCAAGTGCACTATCTACACCGATCACAAGAGTCTTCAACATATCTTTGAGCAAAAGGAGTTGAATATGAGGCAACGACGTTGGGTGGAACTACTAAACGATTATGATTGTGCTATTAAGTACCATCCGGGAAAGGCGAACGTAGTTGCCGATGCCTAAGCCGGAAGGAATTAGCTAAACCCAGACGGGTGCGAGCTTTACAGCTTACTATCAGTACCCAACTGCCCAAGCAAGTTAAGGAGGCACAGATGGAAGCCTTAAAAACAGAAAATGTTGGTTCTGAGTCGTTAAGGGAATGGATAAACAACTAGTGTGAAGGAGGATGGAATTCGGTATTTCGTGGATAGACTTTGGGTGCCTGCCTATGGAAATCTGAGAGATTTAGTTATGAGTGAGGCACACAAATCTAAGTATCTATACATCCTGGATCCGACAAGATGTATCATGACCTAAAGGCACACTACTGGTGGCCTAACATGAAAGCGGATGTAGCTACATATGTGAGCAAGTGTTTGACCTGCTCGAAAGTAAAGGTGGAATACCAAAAACCATCCAGACTGTTGCAACAACCCGAGATACCAATGTGGAAATGGGAACAAATCTCCATAGATTTTATTACCAAGTTACCCCGGACTAATACTGGTTGTGACACGATATGGGTTATTGTGGATCGATTGACAAAGTCTGCTCATTTTCTTGCAATTAAGGAAACTAACAAGATGTAGAAATTAACCCGCCTGTACCTTAAGGAGATCGTTTCGAGACATGGTGTACCGATCTCAATTATTTCTGACCGCGACGCTCGTTTCACGTCACACTTCTGGCAGTCATTGCAGAAATATTTGGGTACACGTTTAGATATGAGTACTGCTTATTATCCACAGACAGATGGCCAGAGTAAGCGTACCATACAGACGTTGGAGGATATGCTACGTGCTTGTGTAATTGACTTCGGGAATAACTGGGAAATTCACCTGCCATTGGTGGAGTTTTCTTATAACAACAGTTATCATACTAGCATACAGGCAGCACCTTTCGAAGCGTTGTATAGGAGAAAATGTAGATCACCAGTTTGCTGGGCGGAAATTGGTGATAGTCAGTTAACAGGTCTCGAGTTAATTCATGAGACAACCGAGAAAATTGTACTGATACGAAACCGTATGGCTGCAGCGCGAGACAGGCAAAAGAGTTATGCTGATAAGAGACGGAAACCTTTAGAGTTTCAGGTTGGTGACAAGGTTTTATTGAAGGTCTCACCATGGAAAGGCGTAGTTCGGTTTGGCAAGCGAGGAAAGCTAAATCCGAGGTACGTTGGACCATTTGAAATAGTGGAAAGAATAGGTCCAGTGGCCTATCGACTAGCCCTACCTGATTCGCTAAGTGGAATCCATGATGTATTTCACGTATCAAACCTAAAGAAGTGCATAACTGATGAAACGATGGTCCTACCACTTGAAGAAGTTCAAGTGGATGAACAAATGCGTTTTATTGAAGAACCAGTTGAGGTGATGGACCGTGAGGTGAAAACACTTAAGCAAAGCAAGATACCTATTGTCAAAATCCGTTGGAATTCGCGACGTGGACCGGAATTCACATGGGAATGAAAATATCAAATGAAGCTTAAGTACCCTCAATTATTTGAAAGACGATGCCAGCAGACGAAGGTATTGATTTAAATTTCGGGACGAAATTGCTTTCAACATGGGGATGATGTGACAACTCATCCAAAACTCACTCGATTTCGATTTCTGTGTGCCAATGCAGTAGACCAATGATGGAACACTCTCACCATGTAACGCAATTTTTGGGACGAAAATTCTTTCAACATGGGGATAATGTGACATCCGGTAATTTTCCGTTACCAAACTCCGTTAGTTCCGTTAAGTCTTGCATACACGTGTCGTAAGCACACACTAGTTGTCGTTTAACGTTGGTGACCTAATAATAATTAATAATGTTAAAGTAATGATAATCTAATTGACAATGTGATTATGGTGTTATGTTTATGTGTTTACATGTTTTAAATGTTAATTAGGAAATTTATCGCGTAACGTGGAAACGTGCCTATTTATTCGTATGTCTTGTGTTTTTATAAAGATAAAATATATAATGATTATCATTAGTTATTATCTTTATATTAATAAGTTAAAAACACTTTACAAAGAGTTTAAAGTCTAGTTTTTGATAAAATACAAATTACAAGGGCTTAAATGGTAAATATGCAAACTAAATTAAACAAAACACCCAAACCCTAGCCCCCACCCCTCATTCGGCCGTGACACCTTTCAAACCTCCTCACCATTGCGATTTCAACCAAGAACAAGCATCAAAGCCTCGGTTTTGGTCGATTTCAAGGCTTAAACACATTGGAATCGTCAATTGCAAGTTAGTACACGTTTAAAGGTTAGATTTTATAAGTTTTTATGGATTTCTTGTTAGGCCAAAACCCTAATTCATTTTTCTATGATCACGGGGTCGAAATTGATGTTGTTTAATGATGTTAGTGTGTTAGTTGGATTGAATACATGTTGTTTAACGTTGATTATGCATGAATTGTATGTTTTAATGGATTGATCATGAACTTTGATTTTAGGCAAACACTAATTCGAAATTGAAGAGATTATGGATTGATGATTGTTTAATGAATGTATGATGATTAGTAGGTTGTATGAATGCTAGGATACATTGATCTTGCAAAGAATTGATGAATTGAAGTAGATGTTCATAGGTTACTAATAATAGTAACTTTTGTAAGGATTACTTAAGTCTGATGCAACCCAAAACATCCAAAGTGTCTCTGCAACATGCACTAAGTACTGAAGTGAAGAATGCTTCGGAAGTTTTACACAATGCATTAGAAAATACTCTAAGTGTAAAATCTTCCGAAGCCAAGACCAATATCTTCCGAAGCCAAACATGAAGTCTTCCGAAGCCTCAGAGACAAAGTCTTCCGAAGCTTCAACCTAAGAAGACAGATTTCTTCCGAAGACTTTTAGTACACATGCTTTATCTGATGTACTGTTCCATAAAGCACCTTTTCCGCTGCATCTCTGTAAAGTCACCAACTTACATGAGTTGGTGAAAAGGTCCATGCTTTTGGTAACTGTACATTGAGGTCTTGAGTCTGTAACTTTCCAGTTTATGTACTTTATCCTTTTTGTAATGTATAAGGATGTGAGCTATGGCATGTCATAGTCACAAGGTCAAAAGGCAGATATGCCTTTTGATCCTACAATTGATTTTGTAGTGTATAGTCAATTGTATCCAGCTGGCTTTCAAAGTATAGCCGGCTGTAGGTTGTAGTATAAGTATTTCAAGTTCTTGTATCTTTCTTTATGCTTTGTAACACTTGTAAAAGAACTTGAGAAAGCAATATACTGCCTCCTTGAAACACAAACTCTCTTGTTCTGTCTCTTTGTTTTACTTGTGTTCTTTGTATCATCTTTGTTAATCCAGTTCACTGTTTGATTAGAGTTTAGTAAATCTCCTCATTGTGTTGTTGTGTTGTAATTGTGGTAAAGCCCTTAAACGGTCCTGCAATTGGTATCAGAGCTTTCAGGCTCTTGATATAAGATCTAACCATCTTAAGATCCCTCACACACACAAAAACTAAACTTTCAAATGGCTTCCATCTCAAAGACTGATATGGAGACTGGAACCATGAACAAATCCCCACTGATCACTCTTGATGATTTTGACACCTGGTGTATGAGAATGGAAGGCTTCATCAGGTCTCTTGATTCAAGAATGTGGGAATCTGTTGAAATGGACCTTTCATACCCAGCACCCCCTCTGCTACTGGTGCTGGTATGATTCAAAAGATGTGGCCAACTACTCAGATGAAGATAGAAAAAGAGTAGAGATTGATAGGAAGGCCATGACTGCTCTTCAGACTGCTCTCCCAAACTCTGTATATAGAGGTTTTAAGAAGTGCAAAACATCTAAACAGCTGTGGGATGCACTGAAGCTGATGTATGAAGGCTCCTCTGAAGCCAAGGAGAACAAGAAAGATCTTCTGAAGCAGCAGTTTGAAAACTTCACCTTCAAAGCAGGTGAAACCATGACCCAACAATACTTCAGGTATGTTGAGATTGTGGATACCCTAGTGGATGGAGGAGTTCCTCTTGAGAACAGGGACATTGTAAGAAAGTTCATGTCCTCACTTCCTAGGCAATGGACACACTATTGTGTGGTGATCAAGAGGATTGAGAACCTTAAAACTCTTACTCTGACAGAGTTGTATGGGATTCTCAGTGGATACCAGATGGAGATGAACATGCAAGGTTCATCTGGCAACTCCAACAATCAAATGGGTTCAGCCCTTCATGTGGTTGAAAGGGACAGCATAGAACCCCAACATCATCTCATATGCTACCCTGACAACTCACAAAAGGGTCCTTTCATCACCTTCCCGGAGACACCAAGGGAGAACTTTACTCAAGGAAGCCCATTCCAAGAGACAAGTTCTTCTCAAGCCTTTGTGTCTACTGATGAAAGCTGTGGGAATTATCTCTTCACTCTTGAAGACCTGGACTGTATCCATCCAGATGACCTGGAATACATGGAGATAGTTCAGCAGATGGCTCTCCTCACTCACAGAGCCAAGAAGTTCTACAAGAGAACAGGAAGAAGATTTCCAAGCAATGCTACCAGTGGAAAGTTTGGGCTGGATAAAAGCAAAGTTAAGTGTTACAACTGTAACCTTATGGGTCACTTTGCTAGGGAGTGTAAGGCACCTAAAGCAAATGGGGGCCAAACACAACCCAGACCAAACTACACTGACAAAGCCCCTCAGACTGAGAAGCCAAAGCAACATGCTGCTGTTGCTGTTGAAGAGGGAGGCTTTGACTGGAGCTTTCAGGTGGAAGATGCTTCTCCAAACCAAGCACTGATGGCTGACCATGATGAAGCCAAGGTATTGGAACATCTCTGTACTCCTGAATGCATTGCTAAAGTAAATAGATACAGGTCCTACAACTTAGAGATGAGATCTGATCTTGAGTCATTAAACATATTAAAATCTGATTTTAGAAAGTCTGAAAATGATTACAAGTTAAAGATAGAGGACTTGGAGAAAACCATTTCAGTACTAAAACATGAACATACAGATTTTAGAACTCAGATCCAAGATCTCATAACTAAGTTGACTGAGTGCCAGGCTGAGCTTGTGATCAGCAAAGCCAAGGCAGAGAAAAGTGTTCTTGAAGAAGAGACCTTCAAGAACATGATATCCTCATCCCTGCACAACAAAGTGTGCTATCAAAATAGACAGGGACTGGGATCAAATGAGATAGCTCCTCCACACACAATCTTGTCTGTAAGATCTCCTAGGTGTGGAACTTGTGAAGATGAGCTTCCTCTCATAGATCCTATAAGTGAGGATGATGAAGAAGTGATAGTGAAGAATTCCTCTGAGAAGAGTGAAGAAGAGGATTCTTCCAAGGGCCACTATCCTTCTGAGGAGAAGAAATCAACTGTGATGACCAAGTCCAAGAGAAAGAACTTGATCAGGAAGAGCAAAAGGAAAGCAAAGAAGGCTCAAGAAATCAAGGCTACTTTTGATGCTAAGCAGAAACAAGTTTTTATCTCTGCAGGTTTCAAAGTAGTAAGGACTGAAGACATCAACCAAGACTCCTCAGCTAAGAGTCCTGGTTCTTGTTCAAATCATCTCAGTGAAAAGAAGAAGACTGAGCTGCTGTGTACCACTGCTGCACAGCCTGGACCATCAAACTCCAAGAACAGTTCACAGCCCAAAAGAACTGTCTCAGCATCTACCAAGATGAAGGTGGAGAAGGGATGTGACCAAAGCCAGTCTTGCTCTCAAAAGGAGACTTCTTTGAAGAAGAAAATGTTATGTGTCATGTGTGAAAGTACTTCTCACATTGCTAAGGATTGCCCATACAATCCTAAAAGTACTATCCACATGACCAATACAAAGACTTCAAAGAGTCTCAAGAAGTCTCAAGCTTCGGAAGGAAAGTCTGTTTCCTTCGGAAGCTCCAAATCAAAGAAGAAGGTAAATGGAAAATTACCTTCGGAAGCAAAATTGGTCTCGGAAGAAAGGAGTTCTTCCGAAGCACTGAAGTCTGCTGCAGTGACTGTAGAATCTTCCGAAGGTTCAGTCATCAAAACTTGTGAAGTCCCAAAAGCTTCTAAGGTTTTGAAGGTCAAGTCCAAGACTCCAAAGGTGGTGTGGAAGTCTAAGAAAGACCAAATGACTGAAGTTTCTCCATCAACAACAGCTGAAGATCCCCATAGTACAACCATAGGATCTATTACTGTTGCATTACCTTCTATTACACTTAGTGAGCCCAAGACAAGTAAGGCTTGGGTTTCCAAATGTAACTAATCATCTTCTTTGTGCAGGAACAGCTCAAGACAAACAGGAATGTCTGGATAATTGACAGTGGCTGTTCCAGGCACATGACAGGCAATAGGTCTCTACTCCATAATTTTGAGAGAATTGATGGAGGACCAGTTGCTTTTGGAGGAGATGAAGGTGGTTACATTTCTGGAAGGGGCAAGGTCACAAATGGTAAGCTCAGCATTGAGAAGGTAAACTTTGTTAAGGAGCTTGGGTACAATCTTCTGAGTGTATCCCAATTTTGTGATCAGAGTCATAACATGCTCTTTACTGAGCATGAGTGCATTGTTCTCAAGCCTGGAGTGGTCATTCCTCATGAGCATATCCTGCTCAGAGCCCCCAGGAAAGGGAACATGTACAAGATGGATTTGCAAGAAACATCTCCCTCTGGAGAAGTTTCATGCTTTCTATCTAAAGCAAATAGTGATGAGTCTTTCCTATGGCATAAAAGAATGTGCCATGTAAACTTTAAGAACATGAATAAATTAATTAAACATGATCTGGTAACTGGAATGCCAAAGAAAGAGTTTACAAGTGATGATCATTGTGTTGCATGCCTGAAAGGGAAGCAACACAAGGTATCTCACAAGCCTAAGGAAAAGAACTCCATCACTACTCCCCTACACTTGTTACATATGGATCTCTTTGGCCCCACCAGTGTAATGAGTTTAGGAAGGACCTCTTACTGTTTGGTGATCACAGATGATTTTACAAGATTCACTTGGGTCTTCTTCCTTAGAACTAAGGATGAAACCCCTGAGATTCTGAAGAATTTCATCTTAAAAGTTGAGAATCAATGTGATCACAAGGTCAAAACCATAAGATGTGATCAAGGAACTGAATTCAAGAACCAAATCCTTGATACATTTTGTGATGAAAAAGGTATTACAAGACAATATAGTGCTCCCAGGACTCCTCAGCAAAACGGAGTTGCTGAGAGGAGAAACAGGACACTTATTGAAGCTGCAAGAACTATGTTGTCTGACTCTAAACTGCCTATCACCTTCTGGGCAGAGGCAGTTAATACTGCTTGCTATGTGCAAAACAGAGTTTTAGTAGTTAAGACACATGGTAAGACTCCTTATGAACTTTGGCACAAGAGGAAACCTTTCATTGGTTTTCTCAGGTCATTTGGATGTCCCTGCACCATCTTGAATACCAAAGATCAAATTGCCAAGTTTGCTGAGAAATCAGATGATGGACACTTCATTGGATACTCTTCCCAAGCTAAAGCTTATAGAGTATACAATCTCAGAACTAGAATTGTTGAGGAGTCAGCCAATGTGACTTTCAATGAGCACACACCCTGTGTGGCTGGTTCTGGTCCGGATTGGCTGTTTGATCTTGATTTAGTTACCAACTGTTTTAACAAATCTTGTGAGCATGTTTCAGGATCTGCAGAAAATTTAAATACAGGTGATCCTGATCCAAGATTTGAGCTAGGAAGACCCTCAACTCATACATCTTCAGCTCCAGTTGGAACTACTTCAGCAAATGAGGTTTCTATCAGCACAACAATGACAAATTCAGCTGATACATCTGGTATGCCTTCAAATTCCAGCTCAGAGGCTTCTCAACCAGATAAAGACACCTCAATTGTAGAAGACAACAATGGTGATGGTGATAGTGATCAGGAATTCCTTGATGCTAATAACCACACCATAGATGACAACATCAATGATGTCACACACTCATTGGATCAAGTTAATCTTGATAAGTGTGATAATGTGGAGGGTGAAATTTCTCAAATTTGGATCTTTCTCAGCAACTTGCTGTGATCCCTCAGCTAAGGATCCACAAGTCTCACCCCACCACAAACATCATTGGAGATGTTGTCACAGGGGTAAGAACAAGAGGACAAACCCATGAAGCAAATGTTTGTCTTCACTCTTGTTTCTTATCTCAGATAGAGCCAAAGAAAGTTGATGAAGCTCTAAAGGATGGAAGTTGGGTTGAAGCTATGCAACAAGAGCTGCTTCAATTCAAAAGGCAGAAAGTTTGGAACCTTTGTCCTCTTCCTCATGGGAAGACTACCATTGGAACCAAATGGGTTTTTAGGAATAAGAAGGATGATAGAGGAATCATCATCAAGAACAAGGCAAGACTAGTTGTTCAAGGATACACACAAGAAGAAGGGATTGACTACACTGATGTCTTTGCTCCTGTAGCAAGACTAGAAGCTGTTAGGATATTCCTGGCATTTGCTGCATCCAAGAACTTCAAGGTCTATCAACTTGATGTAAAGTGTGCTTTCTTATATGGAGTGATTGATGAAGAGGTTTATGTCAAACAGCCACCTGGTTTTGTAGACCCTGATCATCCTGATTATGTCTGCAAGCTTGACAAAGCTCTTTATGGGCTGCATCAGGCACCCAGGAAGTGGTATGAGACACTATCTGAGTATCTTTGTAAACATGGATACAGAGAGGTACTATAGATGGAACTCTCTTCATCAAAGGACAGGGAAATGACTTATTGCTGGTTCAAGTATATGTAGATGACATCATCTTTGGTTCAACTAATCCAAAGCTCTGCAAAGACTTTGAGAAGCTGATGAAAGACAGATTTGAAATGAGTTCAATGGGAGAACTCAATTTCTTTCTGGGAATTCAAGTGAAGCAGGTTGAAGATGGCATCTTCATAAGTCAGTCAAAGTATGTTCAAGACATACTCAAGAGGTTCAACATGACTGATTGTAAGATTGCTAAGACACCCATAGCCAGAAACCACTCCCTTGGTCCTGATCTTGAGGGGGAGTGTGTAGATGAACACTTATACAGGGCTATGATTGGGTCTCTTATGTATCTTACAGCTAGCAGGCCTGATATCATGTTTGCTACATGTATTTGTGCAAGATATCAAGCCAACCCTAAGATGTCTCACTTAATCACTGTGAAAAGGATTTTAAGATACCTCAAAGGTGCTTCAACACTTGGTCTATGGTATCCAAAGAATCCTAATTTCAATCTGTATGCCTATACAGATAGTGATTATGGTGGTTGCAACATGACTGCAAAGTCTACATCTGGGGGATGTCAATTCCTTGGTGGAAGGGTTGTCTCATGGCAATGCAAGAAACAATCCTGTGTGTCTGCATCAACTGCTGAGGCTGAATACATTGCTGCTGCAAGCTGCTGTGCTCAAGTGCTTTGGATTCAAAATCAGATGCTGGACTATGGATTTAACTTCAAAGAGACTCCTATCCACATAGACAACAATAGTGCTATCTCTATCACTGAGAACCCTGTGCAGCACTCAAGGACCAAACACATCAACATCAGGTATCATTTAATAAGAGATAACTATGAAAAGGGATTAATTAAACTAGTCAAAGTTCATACAGATGAACAATATGCTGATCTGTTCACAAAAGCTTTTGATGAACAGAGATTTAAGTATCTGATATCAGCTATTGGGATGATTAACTTTGAGTAGACTTTTTCTTAAAACTAATTCTAATTATTTCTTCTTAAAATATGTGTGTCCTAAGTTGTCTAGTTCATCACTTTCATAAGCTCATGTTTTCTTTGGATGTAAAATTCTTTTTGAAGACTTTCCTTAGATTCTTGAAAATTTTCTGATACTTCGGAAGATAAATTTTATCTTCGGAAGAAAAACATGTCTTCAAAATAAATAACTGTCTAAGAGATTTTACCTTCGGAAGAAGTCAAAATTCATCTTCCGAAGCTTAAAATTCTTATCTCAGACACTTATTCATTTTTAAGGACTTTTTCCTTCCGAAGCAAAATTAACCTTCGGAAGCTTTGTTTATTCTATACAAAGCATCCAAGGGTTTATTTCTCTTCCGAAGCATAAATTTTCAAGACTCTCAGGAAAATCTTCCGAAGCCATTTTAGCTTCGGAAGCTTTTTCAATCAAAACTTCCGAAGACAAATTACCTTCGGAAGCTTTTCGAATTCCAAGAAAACTACTTTTTGAGCAAAAGTAAACTACCTTTTCAGAGGTGGGACCGACTTCCGGATTTCAAAGTTTATCCTCTTTCATTAACTTTGGTTCAAATCCCTTTTCACATAAATACCCAACGGTTCCCCCTCTTTCCCACTATCTTCCTCAATTCTACTATTCCTCTAACCTAATTCTCTAAACCGCCTTTGCTTTCTACCTTTCTTCACCCTTAAGCTTCTGAAATGGCCAACCTTAACCGCAGAAACAACCCAGATTTCTCCATGCAACTTCACAGGCAACATAATCAAGTTGCTCTGTTAAGCTCTGAGAAAGATGCAAGTTTCTCAGAGATTTGCCAATTCTTGACTCTGTCAAACTATTTCACCTCCCTGACCATTGATCCTACTCTATATGAGGATCACTTGCTTGAATTCTGGAAGACCTGCCAAGAGGTCATTATGGATGGGGAGAAGGCACTGTCTGCCACAGTGCAAGGGAGGACAATCTTCATCACTCCGGCCATCATTAACCAACATTTGCAGCTGGATGATGAAGAAGGTGAGGTGTCCTTCCCAAAGGAAGCTGTTAATCATTCCTTTGAGCAGATGGGCTATGAGGGAGATTTCTCTGTAAAGACCTTCAGGAAAGGGAAGGTCTCATCCCAGTGGAAATACCTGCTCCATGTGGTTATCCACAGCTTATCAAACAAGCATGGTGGATGGGACCAGATTCCTGAGGATCTCTCCTTTATAGTTCATGGAATGGTTCAGGGGGTCAAGTTCAGGTATTCACAATTTGTTTATACTAATTTACTTGCAAACTTAGACTCCTTAGAGTATTACATGTTTCCTAGATATGTTCAACACATTCTCAACTGTGAACTGGGCTCACAGTTGAGGGAAACAAGTAATATTCTTAAATTGGGACAGATGAAGCCCGGCATCTTTAAAATAATGAAGAAGCCAACTGTAGGCTTCTCAGGGGTAGAAACAGCCCTAGTCCCAAAAATGTTAGAGCTCATTGCTCAAGGTGACAACCTAGCAACACAAGCTAGTGTTGAACCCACACCTCTTTTATCCTTACCACTAAAAAGACCAGAAATCACCCTCACCTACCAAAGAAAATCCAAACGAACCCCTGCTCAGGCTATTGAGTCTGTGCAGGCCCCCATATACTCAACCTTACAGGAAGAAGTGGACACTAGAGCTCCCACTTCTCCTGAGGAGCAAACCACTCCCATTTCTTCACCTATCAGGGCTGAGGTTCCTCATGCTCACCCTGATGAGCTCACTAGCCCAACAGCCTTAAGCCTTCACTCTGAGTCTCAACACTCAAGTGAACAACCTTCAGGGGACAGCTACCATCCCCAGCCTTTAGATCTCAACCAACCAATTCCCAACCTATCCTTCTATACTGATGAAGACTTAGGATTCAGTGAGTACCATGAGTCTCTCTTCTCCTCCCCTACTCAAAGAGAGATGAGTACCTCTGACTCTCCTCAGTCTATCCCACATCAGTCACCTATTACTGAGGTGGACACTTCTGAACATGTTCAGGATGTCCATATGGAAGAGGCTCTCACTTTTGAAAGTGATTACATCATTAAGACCTCAACCATGGCAACTCAGCCCACTGGCATCTCAACTGAGGCTGCCAGTGAGCAGAGGAAAACCAGCAGCCAAGAACCTCAAGCTGGTGGTGAGAGAGAGGACTTTGGTCCAATCATCTCATCCCCCAATGATTCTTCTGATGAAGATGAGGGGAATTTGAGACTAAAGGTGCAGAAATTGTCAAAAACATGCACCTATTTAGTCTCTAAGGTTAGTCACTTGGAATCTCAGGTGACTACCTTACAAAACAGGGTCAATGATCAGCAACTTCAGATTTCATATCTAAAGGAAAAACTAGCTGGGAGACCTTTAAGGAGAGCTCAACCAGGAACACAAGAACCTGTGGAAGTGATTGACTTATCCTCCAGCTCACCTATGCAAGTGGGTGATGCTACCAAAAAGGGGGAGAAAGTTATTACAACCACAGAACCTGGGAGTTCTTCACAGAGAATGGACATAGAGGACTCACCATCCTCACTTGCTGTTGTGCATTCTCAGCAACTTCCTCAAGTTCACATTAATGTGGACTCTATAGACTCAATCATCAGGAGTCTCTTTGAGGAAGGTATACCAAGGGCTGTCTCATCTCCACCACAAGGAACTGGCAACTACATCATAAGGTGGAGGTATGATGATGACAGAAGAGCCCTTATACTTCACAGAGTTCAAGGCCAACAAGAAGTTTTTCATTTCCAAAGCCTGAACTTCTATGAAAGACTGGATTTAGTCAACATGCCACTTGTCAATCCAAGCAATTCAAGACAAGCTGACAGGCTGGCTCAAAGAATCCAAGACAGGATCCTTGCAGAGTTCTCTCTAAGAAGGAGACTTAGGCAATCAGGCAATGTCATCGGTCAACTGGATGTTGAGGTGGACCCTAAGATTAGTTTCATAGGGGAAACCTTGACTGAAGGCCCAGTGGCAGAACCTGAGACCCCTGTCTCATCATCAACAACTGCTGCTGAGGTCCAAACTCCCTGAGACACCTGCTGGTGAAGGTGTTTCTCAGCCTCTCTCTGGCCAGAGCATGGAAGCTACACCAAGCAATGAAGGCCAAGCCTCAATCCACCCTGAGTCACAAAGGTCTGTTGGTGACAAAGGGAAAAGGATAATGACTCCTGAGGAAATTGAGGAGGAAGAGAGAGAGAGGAAAAGGAGACTAAGGGGAGAAAGTTCTTCTGGGTCATCTAGCTTCATGCAAGCTGCAATCAGGGCTGCTCCCAGACCAATACTCAGGATGATGAGTTAAGGGCAGTCAGGATTACCTATTTACAGACCAGGAACTATGATATTGATGAAATCATCTCCCTCCCCTTAGAAGAGTTAAATGAACTGGCTGACATGGAAGTGTCAAGAGAGATGAAGGAGAAAGAGGATGCAAGGTTACTTCTCCAATTCAAAGAGGAGAAGAGACAGAAAAGACTCTACAAGCATGCTCCCACTCTCTCTCCAGTTCAAGAAAGTCCTGCACAGGAAGATGTGGCTCCACAAGAACCTCAGGTAGATAAAGAAGAAGATAGGATCAAGATGATCAACTACCTGAGTGCCACAGGCTTCTATCAGGCAGATGCACTTCTTCCCCTGTCCTATGACTTCATTGAGTTTGAGTACCTAAAGCAACTTGAGCTTGAGCTAGTCAAAGAAAGAAAGACAACCAAAAGGAAGCTAAGGGAAGAAGCTGCAAAGTCAAGAGCCATCATTCAAAAGAATGCAAAGAAGTCTGCTGACAGACAAAGAATGATGAGCTTCTTGAAGCTAATGGATTCTCCGGAAGGAGACTTGGCCCCATGTCTCTATCCACTATGGATGAGCATATAAGGGTGATCAAGCAGAAGATTAAAAGTGGAGAACTGATTGACTTGCACTCTCTTCCAAGTCAAGTCCCACCTGAAGTGGAGGTCAAGTTTGAACAACCAGAGACACCTCAACCAGAACCTCCAGCTGAGCCTCAGCAAGCTTCATCTTCTGATCCAAGGCAGGGTCAAACTCCCTCTCCTTCTGAACCTGTGAGGGAGGAACACCCAACTGAGAAAGACACTGATGATCAACATGGTGCTGCAGACCAGTCTTCTCAGTTAAAGTCATCTAAGAGGAAGAAGAGAATGGCTTCTAAACCAAAGACAAAGAAGAAGAAGCCTAAGTCATCTACCTCTACACCTCAGGCTGAATCAGATCAACCTGAGGAAGTGCATGATGAGGCAGCCCAATCAACTCCTATGCAAGTGGCTCCTCTAACAACTGAGACACCCATCTTGTCCTGGACTTACTCTACCAATCCAGAAAGATGGCATGTTATCAGAGATCAAGGTGTTGAGAATGTCTACTCCTGGCAAGACATAATCAACTTACCTCTGCATGATCTCTTTGAGATGAGAAGATACTATGAGAGTCTTGATGATCCTGACCATCTAATGAAGAAAGGAATGGTCTTGATTGTACTGAAGACTACCAACATCTGAAGATCTTCTAAGTGTTTTGGTAGCATCAGCCTAGGGGGAGTTTGTAAGGATTCCTTAAGTCTGATGCAACCCAAAACATCCAAAGTGTCTCTGCAACATGCACTAAGTACTGAAGTGAAGAATGCTTCGGAAGTTTTACACAATGCATTAGAAAATACTCTAAGTGTAAAATCTTCCGAAGCCAAGACCAATATCTTCCGAAGCCAAACATGAAGTCTTCCGAAGCCTCAGAGACAAAGTCTTCCGAAGCTTCAACCTATGAAGACAGATTTCTTCCGAAGACTTTTAGTACACATGCTTTATCTGATGTACTGTTCCATAAAGCACCTTTTCCGCTGCATCTCTGTAAAGTCACCAACTTACATGAGTTGGTGAAAAGGTCCATGCTTTTGGTAACTGTACATTGAGGTCTTGAGTCTGTAACTTTCCACTTTATGTACTTTATCCTTTTTGTAATGTATAAGGATGTGAGCTATGGCATGTCATAGTCACAAGGTCAAAAGGCAGATATGCCTTTTGATCCTACAATTGATTTTGTTAGTGTCTAGTCAATTGTATCCAGCTGGCTTTCAAAGTATAGACGGCTGTAGGTTGTAGTATAAGTATTTCAAGTTCTTGTATCTTTCTTTATGCTTTGTAACACTTGTAAAAGAACTTGAGAAAGCAATATACTGCCTCCTTGAAACCCAAACTCTCTTGTTCTGTCTCTTTGTTTACTTGTGTTCTTTGTATCATCTTGGTTAATCCAGTTCACTGTTTGATTAGAGTTTAGTAAATCTCCTCATTGTGTTGTTGTGTTGTAATTGTGTTAAAGCCCTTAAACGGTCCTGCAAATCCTTTTCATTATCAATTAATAAACGGTTAGCTTTATAAATCCCAAATAATCTAATTTTACAAGCAGGTGAGCACATATCCTGTATTACCTCATATGGAAGTCCCATTACCATCCTTTCAGCAGCTAAGGCTTTGTCACACATGCATACTGGAGTACTTGATTTCTTTTCCTCAACAGTAGCAGCATCATCATCATTATCCTTTCTTATCCCAGCTCTTGAACTTCTTTTCTCACTTAAACCTGCACTTTCGTCTTCCACATTTCCATCATCTTTTTCTTCTTTCCTATTTACATATGACACATTTTCTCTTTTGAATTCCTTGAACAGCTCAAATCCATCTTTACCATCTACCTCTTCATTACTTTCCACAAACTCAGCAACTAACGCATGATTGATCTCAATTCTTGTTTCCTCAACTTCGGCACTCCAGTCAAAGTTCGAAATCAAAGCAGACTCCTTTTTTAGATTCATATCTTCCTTTTCTTTCTCTGCTGTCAGTCTTGGTACTCCAGAATTACTAGGATCTGTGACAATTGGTAATGGACATTCACGTTCGAAATGTCCCAATTGTTTACAATTAAAGCATCTCAATTTTAACTTATCAAACCCCAGTTTTGAAGTAGATGATTGACCACCAAAGTTCTTTCGTCTTGTTCTTTCCATAAATCTCCGAGCTCTCAAAGTTAACATCGTCATCTGCCATTGAATATCAGTTTCTTCAAGATCATCAGGATCAACCTGGTACATGTCCTCCATAGTCATTCCCTTTTCTTTCAGTTCTCCAGCAACAAGTGCTTCATAGCTCTGAACAAACATTCCAAAAAGAGCCATTGTTTCTGATGGAATTGGAGTTTCAACATTGGCCTTAGAATTACCCAAATCTCTTCCAACATGACTGTTCCCACTCGAGAAAGTACTTGTATTGCTCCCTCCTTGAATTGGATTTTGTATTTGAGAGTTTGCAGCGGATGACAACAAAGCAGCATTTTAAGAAAAACCAGATGTGGGCATCATAGTCTGGTTAAATTCCCATCTTTTCATATCCAACTCAAAGGATTTCAACTTATTGATGATATCCATCAGCTTGTAATCTGTGAACCCTCTCTCTCGTTTAAGCATTCTCACCTGAAGACTCCACTGGGGTGGAAGAGAATCGAGAAGCCTGTTAACTTGTTCACTGTTGGAGAGCCTTTCATCATATTTTTTTAAGGTGCTTGAGACAGTTAAGAAACGGTTTGTGAGATCTGTCAGACTCTCATTCTTGTATCCCACAAATGAATTGAACTCCTTTTCAGCCTGAATACTCTTATCCTTTACCAAATCTGTATTACCATCATAAAATTCACATAAAGCATCGTAAAGAGATTTAGCATTTTTATGCTCTGCAAAACGGTTGTAGATGTCTGGTGCTAAACAGAGAGTTAGAGCGCCAAAAGCCTTTTGATCACGATCAATCAATTTCAGATCTCTTTCAGTATAGGAAGATGGGTCCTTGTTTTGAGAGACAACATCACCAACAGTAACCGTTGTTATGTGAGGACCAGAAGTAATCGATTCCCATTGGTTATGATAGTGTAGAAGAAGAAAGCTTTGAGACATCTCTTCCAATCTTCAAAATTATCTCCATTAATGAGTCTTGGAGGCCTATTAGGAGCAACACTTTCAAGATCAGCAAGTGTGAGAGTAGTTAACTTCGACATTGTAGTTTCGGCAGAGAAGATGACAATTTCGCTGACAATTTCACAGAAAAGGATGACTTTGATGACAGTTTCGCTGAAGAATTATTTTCGCTAACAATTTCGCTGTGGAAGCTAATTTCGCTAGCAATTTCAGCAGCACTTTCGCTTGTCCAAAGACACCACTGGCTTAGTTTCGCTGATAACTTCGCACGAAACAAGCTTGAACTTTCGTTCAAAAACAAATTCAGCAGCAATTTCGCTTGTTGATCGTTCACAAACACTAATGAACTTTCGTTCAAGAGATTAGTTTCGCAGAACCACTAGAAAACAAATTCTGATGCAAAATAACTCATAGTTTCGCTGAAAGATGATGACAATTTTGCTGGAAGAACAGTAAATTCGCTGATCGATCTCAAAACCCTTTTTCACCTCAAAATCAATCTGAAATCATCCAAAACTCAATGAATTTGAGATCTGATGATTGTAGGATCTTTCTCAAACGAAAACTAGCATAATTCAATCAATTTCCATGTCAAAAACACCGTATAATCCAATGAAAATTGATTGAGACTAGATATTGAACAAAAACCACAAAAACTCAACAAATCAAGAGCACTAAGGCTCTGATACCATATTGTTGGTCCATGTGATCGAAAAACAGTGCAAATGATGTGATGAATTGCTCAATATCTAACAAGCATGCTAAACAATGACAATAGAGAAGATTGAATACAATTCTAAATCATATTTGATAACAAAAGGAACAATGACAAACAATAACATGAAGCACAATGATATTTCTATGTAATAACTGCTTGGAATAGGTAGCTTGCAACAATGATCTACGATTAGGGTTTTGCAAGCTTACCTTACAATGAAACTAAACAAAAATATATATAGCAGTTGTAGTTTCGCAGACAGTTTCGCTACCAGCGAAACTGTCATGCCGAAACTACAGTTTCGCCCGGCAGAACATAAGTTCGCCGGGTAAACTAGAACAGCAAACTGTGAGCGAATTTACAGATTCGCTCACAGTTTCGCTGGACTGCTAAAAACACACAATTCTAAGAACATACAAAAGGAAACTAACAAAAGTCCTATTACAAGTAAAGTAAACAAACTATACTAAGGTGAGTCCAACCTATACATGATCTTCAAGCATCTCTACAAGGCAATGATTGGGTCTCTTATGTACCTCACAGCTTTAAGGACAGATATCATGTTTGCTACATGCATTTGTGTAAGATATCAAGCCAACCCCAAGATGTCACACCTGGTCACTATCAAAAGAATTTTAAGATATCTCAAAGATGCTTCATCACTTGGCCTTTGGTATCCAAAGAATTCTGACTTTAATCTGTATGCTTATACAGATAGTAACAATGGTGGTTGCAACATGACTGTAAAGTCTACATCAGGGGGATGTCAATTTCTTGGTGGAAGAGTAGTCTCTTGGCAATGTAAGAAACAATCCTGTGTGTCTGCATCAACTGCTGAGGCTGAATACATTGCTGCTGTAAGCTCCTGTGGTCAAGTGCTTTGGATTCAAAATCAGATGCTGGACTATGGCTTCAACTTCAAGGAGACTCCCATCCACATAGACAACAACAGTACTATCTCAATCACAGAAAATCCTGTGCAGCACTCAAGGACAAAGCATATCAATATCAGGTATCATTTGATTAGAGATAACTTTAAAAAGGGATTAATCAAACTAGTCAAAGTTAACACAAATGAACAATATGCTGATCTGTTCACCAAAGCTTTTGATGAGTAGAGATTTAAATATCTTGTATCAACTATTGGGATGATTAAATTTGAATAGCTTTTCTTTAAACTTAATCATATATTTCTAAAACCTGTGTGTCCTAAGTTGTCTATTTTATCACCTTCCAAGCCCTTGTTTTCTTTGGAAGAAAAATCTTTTCAAAAGACATTTCTTAGATTTTTGAAAATTTTGATCTCTTTTCTTTTCGGAAGATTTAAAATTACCTTCGAAAGAAATTTATGTCTTAGTAAACAAATAACTACTTCAGTAATTTTCCCTTCGGAAGAAATTTCTAAAATATCTTCCGAAGCTTAAAATCAACTTAAGTACTTTTATGTTTTAAAAAAAACAAGTTTCTTCCGAAAGCAATTTACCTTCGGAAGTTTTAATTGTCTTTAGAATAAAAATCTCTTAGTGTTAATTCTCTTCCGAAGCAAAATTCTTAAAAACCTTTGAAATATCTTCCAAAGCCAATTTGCCTTCGGAAGCATTTCCTTCATAACTTCATAAGCAAATAACCTTCGGATGATTTCTCGACTTCCAAGAAAACTACTTTTTGGGCAAAAGTAAACTACTTTTCAGAGGTGGGACCGACATCCGGATTTTAAAGTTTATCCTCTTTCATTAACTTTGTCTCAAATCCTTTTCACATAAATACCCAACGGTTCCCCCCTCTTTCACTCTCTTCTTCAATTACACTATTCCTTAAACTTGTATTTCTCTCAAACCGCCTTTGTTCTTCATCTTCCTTCACCCTTAAGCTTCTCGAAATGGCCAACCTAAACCGTAGAAACAACCCAGATTTCTCCATGTAACTTCACAGGCAACACAACCAGGTTGCTCTATTGAGCTCTGAGAAAGATGAAAGTTTCTCAGAGGTTTGCCGTTTCCTGGCTCTATCCAACTATTTCACCTCCCTAACCATTGATCCTACTCTCTATGAGGATCATATGCTTGAATTTTGGAAGACCTGCCAAGAGGTTATTATAGATGATGAGAAGGCACTGTCTACCACAGTGTAGGGGAGAACAATATTCATCACTTCGGCCATCATCAACACTCACTTACAGCTGGATGATGAAGAAGGTGATTTGTCTTTCCCAAAGGAAGCTGTAAATCATTCCTTTGAGCAGATGGGCTATGAGGGAGATTTCTCTGTAAAGACCTTCAGGAAAGGGAAGGTCTCACCCCAGTGGAAATACCTGCTTCATGTGGTTATCCACAGCTTGTCAAACAAGCCTGGAGGGTAGGACCAGATTCCTAAGGATCTCTCCTTCATAGTGCATGGAATGGTTCAAGGGGTCAAGTTCAGGTACTCTCAGTTTGTTTATACAAATGTTCTTGCTAACTTGGACTTTTTAAAGTATTATATGTTTCCTAGATATGTTCAACATATTCTCAACTATGAACTGGGCTCACAGTTGAGGGAAACAGATAATATTCTTAAATTTGGACAGATGAAGCCCGACATCTTTAAAATTATGAAGAGGCCAACTGTAGGCTTCTCAGGGGTAGAAACAACCCTTGTCCCAAAAAGGTTAGAGCTCTTTGCTCAAGGTGACAACCTAGCAACACAAGCTAGTGTTGAACCCACACCTTCTACCTCCCAACCACCAAAAAGACCACAAATTACCCTCACCTACCAAAGAAAATCCAAACAAACCCCTGCTCAAGCTATTGAGCTTGTGCAGGCCCCCATACACTCACCCATACAGGAGGAAGTGCACACTAGAGCTCCCACTTCCCCTGAGGAGCAAACCACTCCCATCTCTTAAAAAATCAGTGGTGAAGTTCCTCATGCTCACCCTGATGAGCTCACAAGCCCAACTTCCTTAAGCCTTCACTTTGAGTCTCAACACTCAAGTGAACAACCTTCAGGGGACAGTTACCATCCCCAGCCTTTAGACTTACATCAACCCATTCCCAACCTCTCATTCTATACTGATGAAGATTTAGGTTTCAGTGAGTATCATGAGTCTCTCTACTCTTCCCCTACTCAAAGAGAGATGAGTACTCCTGAGTCTCCTTTGTCTAGCCCACATCAGTCACCTATCACTGAGGTGGATCTCCCTGAACTTGTTCAGGAGGTCCATATGGAAGAGGCTCTCACTTCTGCAAGTGATTACATCATTAAGACCTCAACCATGGCAACTCAGCCTATTGACACTTCAACTGAGGCTGTTAGTGTACGGAGGAAATCCAGCAGCCAAGAACCTGAAGCTGGTGGTGAGAGAGAGGACTTTGGTCCAATCATCTCATCCCATAATGATTCTTCTGATGAAGATAAGGGGAATTTAAGACTAATGGTGCAAAAACTGTCAAAACATGCTCCTATTTAGTCTCTAAGGTGAGTCACCTTGAATCTCAGGTGACTACCCTGCACAACAGGGTCAATGATCAGCAACTTGAGATATCTTATCTCAGGAAAAAACAAGCTGGGAGACCTTTAAGGAGAGCTCAACCAGGAACACAAGAACCTGTGAATGTGATTGACCTAACTCCTAGCTCACCTATGAAAAAGCATGATGCTACCAAAAAGGGGGAGAAAGTCATTACAGTCATAGAACCTGGGAGTTCTTCAGCGAGTATGGACATTGAGGACTCACCATCCTCACTTGCAATTGTGCATACTTAGCAACTTCCTGAAGATCACATTGATGTGGACTCTATAGACTCTTTCATTAGGAGTCTCTTTGAGGAAGGCATTCCAAGGGCTATATCGTCCCCACCTCAAGGAACTTCAAACTACTTTATTGGGTGGAGGTACGATGCTGATAGAAGAGCCCTCATTCTTCAAAGAGTTCAAGGGCAGCAAAAGGTGTTCAATTTTCAGACCTTGAACTACTATGAAGGTCTTGACCGAATCAACATGCCACTTGTCAACCCAAGTCAATCTAGACAAGCTTACAGGTTAGCACTCAGGATTCAAGACAGAATCATTGAAGAGTTCAGTCTTAGAAGGAGACAAAGGCAATAAGGTAATGTCATTGGTCAACTGGATGTTGAGGGAGACCCTAAGATTAGCTTCAAAGGGAAAACCTAGGATGAAGGCCCATTGATAGAGCCTGAGAGCCCTGTCACACCAACAACTACTTCAGAAATTCATCCCCTTAGTGAAACACCTGCTGGTGAAGGTGTCTCACAACCTCTCTCTGGCCGGAGCTTGGATGCTACACCAAGCAATGAATGCCAAAGCTCTCTCCACCTTGTGTCACAAAGGTCTGTGGGTGACAAAGGGAAAAGGATTCTAACTCCTGAGGAGATTGAGGAGGAGGAGAGAGAGAGAGAGGAAGAGGAAGCTAAGGGGAGAAAGTTCCTCTGGGTCTTCATGCTTTATGCAAGCTGCAATCAGGGCTGCTCCCAGACCAAACACTCATAATGATAAGTTGAGGGCAGTCAGAATTACTTATCTACATACCAGGAACTATGACATAGATGGGATTATATCTCTCCCATTAGAGGAACTAAATGAACTAGCTGATATGGAAATGTCAAGAGAGATGAAGGAAGCAGAGGATGCAAGACTACTTCTCCAATTCAAAGAGGAGAAGAGACAGAAAAGATTATACAAGCAGTTTCTACTTTCTCCCCAGTTCAAGAAAGCCCTGTGCAAGAGGTTATGGCAGCTACACAAGAACCTCAGGTAGACAAGGAAACAGAGAGGCAAAACATGATCAACTACCTGAGTGCCATAGGTCTCTACCAGGCATCTGCACTTCTTCCCTTGTCCTTTGAGTACATTGAGTTTGAGTATCTTCACGCTCGTGAACTTCAAGTGCTCAAAGAACAAAAGGCAACAAAGAGAAAGATGAGGGAAGAGGTGAAAAGTCAAGAGCCATCGTCCAAAAGAGTATGAAGAAGTCTACTGACAGACAAAGGATGATGAGCTTCTTAAAGCTGTATGGATTCTCCGGAAGGAGACTTGGCCCTATGTCTCTATCCACAATGGATGAGCATATCAGGGTAATCAAGCAGAAGATCAAGAGTGGAGAGCTAATTGACCTACACTCCCCTCCAAGTCAAGCCCCACCTGAAGTGGAGGTTAAGGTTGAACAATTTGAGACTACACAACCTGGACCTCATGCTGAGCCTCAGCAAGCTTCATCTTCTGATCCACAGCAGCCTCAAACTCCCTCTCTTTCTAAACCTATGAAGGAAGAACACCCAACTGAGCAAGACAAGACTGATCAACAAGGTGCTACAGACCAGTCTTCTCAGTTAAAGTCTTCAAAGAGGAAGAAGAGGATGGCTTCCAAACCAAAGTCAAAGAAGAAGAAGAAGCCTGAATCATCCACCTCTACACCTCAGGCTGAGTCAGATCAACCTGAGGAAGTGCATGAAGAGGCAGCCCATTCAACTTCGATTCAAGTGGCTCCTCTTGCAGCTGAGAGACCCATCTTATCCTGGACCTTCACAACTAATACAGAGAGATGGCATGTGATCAGAGATCAAGGTGGTGAAAATGTCTACACATGGCAAGGCTTACTCAACCTACCTCTGCATGATCTCTTTGAGATGAGAAGATATTATGAGAGTCTGAGTGATCCTGACCATCTAATGAAGAAGGGCATGGTCATCATCATTATGAGGACCGTCAACAGCTGAAGATCTTCAAATGTTTTGGTAGCATCAGCCTAGGGGGAGTTTGTAAGGATTCCTATAAGTCTGATGCAGCCAAAACATCCAAAGTCTCTCTGCATGCATGCACTGAAGAACAGAAGTAGAAATGCTTCGGAAGTTTTACACCATGCACTAGAAATATTCTAAGTGTAAAATCTTTCGAAGCCAAGACCAACATCTTCTGAAGCCAAAAGTGAAGTCTTCCGAAGCTTCAAAGACAAAGTCTCCCAAAGCCAAAGAATGAAGACAGATTTTTTCTGAAGACTTTTAGAGACATGCCTTTATCTGATGTACTTTACCATAAAGCTAGACCACCTTTCTGCTACAACTCTGTAAAGTCACCAACTTACATGAGTTGGTGAAAAGGTCCATGCTTTTGGTAACTGTACATTGAGGTCTTGAGTCTATGCTTTCTACTTTATGTACTTTTATTCTTTTTGTAATATATTAGTATGTGAGCTATGGCATGTCATAGTCACTAGTCAAAAGGCAAATCTGCCTTTTCACTCTACATTTGATTTTGTAGTTGTCTTGTCTTATGTATCCAGTTGGCCTTCAAGTATGGCCGGCTGTAGGATGTAGTATGTGTATCTCAAGTACTTGTAACTTTCCTTTATGCTTTGTAACATTTGTAATAGAACTTGAGAAGCAATATACAGCATTCTTGAAAACCAATTACTTGTGTTGTTTGCCATCTTGTTCTGTCTCATTCTTACTTATGTTCTTAGCATCTTTCACTAAAGTTAACCAGTTCCCTATTTGATCTGTTAAGTGTTCTAAGTAACTATCCTCATTGTGTTGTTGTGTTGTAAGTGCATACCCTTCAACGGTCCTACATTTGTTCTTTGATAAAAAAACCATTAAAAACTAATTGAAAACTCACCTTAAACGCGTTAAGAATCAACAATCAAGCTTGCTACTACGTTGTTATGATCAAAGCTAACCAAAATCGAATGGTTTAGATGTTGAGAACTTGAAATCGCAAAGGGGAGGGGGTGTGGGGAAGCTCACGTCTGAATGAGGGGAATGGGGGGTTTCAATGGTTTTTTTTTCTTTATGGTAAGATTTCTTAATTCTCCCCTTATTGTTGTATAAATTGTAAAACTGACTTTTTATACTTTTAAATAGTTTTTCATCTCATAATACATGAAATTTATTAAACCGACTAATAATGTGAGAATTAACTGGTAATCATCACACATAAAATCATATAATTCATATAATTCCGTTATAAAGCGTAATTCATAGTATAACACTCAACATCTTGATTCATGTAATCACATAATAATAATCAAATTTTTTAATCAAGTTAATATTAGTAAAAAAATATTTATTCGTTAAGTCACCAACGCTCAGTGACAACTAGTGTGTGCTTATGACACGTGTATGCAAGACTTAACGAAACTAACAAAGTTTTGGTAATGAAAAATTACCGGATGTCTCATTGCAACAGTAGCCACCATGGTTCTTCTTAGAAGAGGTAACTATGATATGGTTATCAGATCATAAAAGTAGAGTATAAGGTGGAGTTTGGTATCAAGGTAATTATGAGATGGTTATCAGATCATGAGTTCATGTTTATATTGGGAGAGGAATCATTACTCTAGCAATAATAGCCCCCATGGTTCTCCTCAGAAGAGGTAACTAGGAGATGGTTATTAGATCATATGAGTAGAGTATAAGGTAGTGTTTGGTATCAAGGAATGGAATGTGGAATGGAGTGAACGATTGTGGCTGAATGAAAAATAACATGTTTGGTTGCTAAAGAGAATTGAATGTATCATTACACAAGTAATCACATTCCGTCTAATCACATAACATCCATTCAATCCACACCCCTTTTTTTATTCCTTCTCATTTTATCCTGAGTCACCACCATCACCACCCACTCACCATCACCAACCACCACCATCACCAACCACCACCGGCCACTGGCCACCAGCCACCACCACTATTGGGAACCACGCCCATCACCATCCATAACGCCCACCACCAGCCATAATGCCCACCACCACCACCACCACCACACCCCACACCATGCCACCACCGCCACCACCACCGCCACCACCACCATCACCACCGACCACTAAGCGTCGAGAACCACCATCACCACCACTAATCACCACCGGCCACCGGTGTCAGCAACACCTGCCACCACACAAAATACCACAACCATCACCATAAGCCGGCGCCACCACCGCCGGTTGCCGCCGTTGCCTCCACCGGTCACCACCACAGCCACCATCGCCGGTTGCCGCCACCACCACTAACCACCAAATGTTGAGAGCCACCATTACTACCACCAATCACCACCGACCACTATCGCCATCATCATTGCGATCAACACTGGCCACCGACCACCACAACCATCACCGTCGCATAGTGCCACCGCTGGTCACCACTACCGACCACCACAACCACCACCATCAGTCACCGCCACCGCCGGTCACCACCATTGACCTCCACAGCCCCCACCGTCAATCACCACCACCGATCACCACATCCACCACCGCCGGCCATCGCCACCGCTGGTCACCACCACCGACCACCATAACCACCACCATCAGTCAACGCCACCGCCAGTCACCACCATTGACCCCCACAGCCCCCACCGTCGGTCACCACCACCGACCACCACAACCTCCGCCGCTAGTCACCACCACTGACTACCATCACCGGCCGCCACCATCGTAGGTCCCCACCCACCGACTACTACACCCACCACTGCTGATTCCGACCACTGACCACCACAACCACAACTGCCGGCCACCTCCAACGACCACCACAGCCATCATTGTTGCCTGTCTCTAGTGACCTCCACAGCTACCACCACCGCTAGTCTGCACCACCAACCACCACAGCTACCACTGCTGGTCACCACCACCGACCACCATGGCCACCACCACCAGCCACCACCACTAACCTCCATGCACCACCTCAATCGGCCGCCACTACCACCGGCCACCACCATTACCACCACCATGCACTACCTCCATCGGCCGCCACCACCACCGCCCATCAGTCCACACCACCACCACCGGGAACCACCATCAGCCACCAACCATCACCACCATAATCGTTTTATATTCCTTCCTTTATCTTTTGCTACTTGATAAACAACACAAAGTAATGGTGCATTCCATTCTTAAAGGGTAACCAAACAAGACGATTAAATCTAATGATTCATTTCATTCTCTCATACATTATATTTCTTCATCCATTTCATTCTTCCATCTATTCGATTACCTCATACCAAACAGACCTAAGTCATGCCTCTCCTAAAACATAACTTATTTTCACTTGACATCATTTCATCTATTATTGATAATTTCACAAAATTCTTTAAATATATATAGACTTGTTCTTTATGAGAAAAATCATTTTCAAAACTATTATATTTTTTAATAAACATATCACTTTTAACTATTATTATTATATATACAAATAGTAATAATTACCTGTTTAACAAATAAATATATTTTTCATCGAAAATACACAGGAAGTACTGTCCCTCGAAAGCAGGCACAGGGTGTGCCCCACCTCAAACACGAGGCCGTGCCTCATCAAGCACGGTGTCATGCCTGACCACCTCTGTACGTACGAACCGCTCAACTTTCGTAAGCATCGTACTAGAACGAGGTCGTACCTTTTAGGCATGAGGTCATGTTTAAACACTGGAAAGCCTACAAATAGTGGCTTATTTGCAACATTTTGAGGAGCTTTTGGTAAGGGGATACTTTGCTGAATTCTCTTGGGAATCAATACTTGAAGACCCTTGGGAGGCTTTGGAGGTGCATACAACACTTAAAAGAAGCTCAGGATTGTCTAAACATCATCCATTGTGGATCACCAGTTTGAGTGTTCCATTTCACCGATAATTTCATTTCTATCTATTTTGTTTGTTGTTATGTTCAAGCTCATTATGAGCTAAACTCTTATTATCATCCTAATTTGATGAAACTTATGTCATTTGTGACGAACTACCGGTGTTTTATGTTATGTTAATGATATGTTAATCTTGGGTAAACTTTTTATGGGTAGTATCTACATTTGAACGAGAAGTTATAAACTTATTATTTGTAATTGTAAATGTCATACAAGGTTAAAAATCGTATGAACTAGCTTTTATTCAAGAAATCGGTCTTCATAATACACCCATGACTAATGAACTAGAAACGGTTATTAAAAATCATATCACCTTAAATTTCTGATCAGTTGAAGGTTCTCTCTTATTAGTTTGAGAACTCTACAGTAATTGTTATGGTTTTTTAAAATTAATGGTAAGTTAAAAAGAAACTTGATAAACTCTCTTTCTAACATTAAGTTATGTTTTCATAAATCTTATGTTGAAAAGGTGCACAAGTATTACCTACATCAATACTGTTTTGGAGGTTAGTGTTGTAAGTGACTCGATACGGCTTTCCTGGTCACTACGGAGCCGGTTTACGAGAAATCCATCTGGCTTACATTTATAAACATTAACATAACTATCTCAACTTATATCTTTAATCACCTTACGTAATTCATCATAGTTACATATGTGTAATCAGTGGCGGAACCAAGAACTATTTTTTATGGGGTCACTATTTATTGGTTATTAGATTTGTAATGTAACAACATAAATATTTTTGTATCAGGTCGGAATCGATATAATTAAATTGCATTGAAATGCTAACAGATTATAAAAAACAATACAAAATAAATTAAAGAAAACTTACATATTAGGGTTATTCTTTACACATCTTCATCTTTTCAAATCGGTTCATTACATCTTGGATTGACACTTTTGCAAAAAGTTTATTTTGAATGTAACAAATATAAGAGCTATTCATAAATTCATCATTAACCTTTAAAATAAAAAACCTACATTTGAAAAAAACTAGTATTTAAAATTAAGAACCAACCTTCAAAATAAATAAATAAATAAATAACTATGTAGGATGTTTTTGAACTACAAGTCTTTTATTTTTGTTATTAACTACGTTTTAATAGTGATAACTTAAAATAACTTATTTTATTGAATTTAACTTACAAAAAATGTCTATATATTATAACTTACTGTAGTTAGCCGATTTTTTTTATTTTGGAAATTTTATAAAGTACTTTCTATTTTTAATATTAACTACGTTTTAATAGTTATAATTTTATATAGAATAAAAGAAAATTTTATAAATACTCAAATTTAGTTTTTAACTTATTTAAATTATAATGAAGTCATTAGTTAAGAGAATTTCAAATTTTTAGTTGTTTTTTTTGGTTTCGTGTTTTTAACACTCACGGTCTTATTTTTGGTCATAGGCTACCTTAATATGTTTTATAAAACTATTAGGTTCTGGAGTTTCCATAATTTTGGTAATATAATGTGTTTTTAACAATTTTTATATTTTTAGCATCTTTAACAAATCTACCCCACCGACCTCATTCATCTTCAAGATCCGATTTATGCTATGCAACGACGACAAGAAGTGGTAGTGGGTTGCTGAGAAAATGTAGACGGGGAGAGGCGACGACGGGTTACTTACTCAATAAGCTATATAGTAGTTCACAAAGTTTTCCGGTAAAAAATCTTGATAAGTAAAGTTGTTTATAAAAGATGTTTAATAATATCTTTAACAAATACTTATCATAATTTTATGTTTTTACAATTAAACATCGAGGAATGAAACTCCAACTCAATAATAAGTACAAGATGATGAAAGATTCTTTTAATAAAACATGAAGAAAGTTATTTTCAAACAAAGAAAGAATAAATTTAATACACTAACTAAATAATAGTCTCAAAATAATGTAATAGCAATGAATATATATCATAATCAAAGTATAAAAAACCCTTCACTCATGTCATCAATTATCCAAAATCAAATCAGTTCCTCAATTGAGCGACGAAGGAGAGAAGTAATGACATTCTGATCATGATACAAGACGCTGATAATGAGAACAAATGAGAAGAAAGCCTCTGGGCTACGATGATGTTACCTAATCATAGATGAGCATCGATTGCAGAGAATCGGCGGCAGGGGTGCTTGACTTAGGTAAGAAAGAAAGGGAAAGAAGAAAAATATGTAGCGGAACTAACCCTTATATTAATATATTTACTTATATTAATTTTTAATTTAACTTAATAAACCTTTTTAGGATAATTTAGTTATTTTATATTTAACAGAAGAAGTTAACATAAATCCATATTAAAAACTATTTGTATCACATTTGTGCTTTATTGTATTTAACTCTGAATTTAATAATACACGACCAATACTTGTGGAACATATGATGTGAATGGTTTCAGTTGATAGTAAACCGTATCTTGTTTTTTTCTTTCTATTTTTTTCCTTTTAAGAAAACACACCTACCATATCCCACTATTATTTTAAATTTTTTGTTTATTGTAACACTTGAACCCTTAAATCTAAGGGCAAATATTCACTTTGGTCGTAAAATAATGTGTGTAGTGTAAAACTAATGTGTACTAGCATTTTCCTTGCACGCACGTTGCGCGTGAGAGTTGTCTCAGACAAACACATCTTCGTCGTCACCGATGTCGGAACCCAAGGTTGTCTTAAATGAACATATCTTCTGCCAGATCGGGTTTTGTCACTTAACACTTGGATTTCTCTCAAACTCACTTATACTACACTCTGATCAGATGAAGTAGAATCTTTTCTAAAAGTTGATAAAAATATAATAAGTAGCAAAGAGCACAAAGAAATAATTTTTAAGACACTTGTATTTATTACTTCTCAACTCAAAGTATTACAAGACTCTTACAAGCATATTACATGAGTTACAATGAGAAACTATATATACTACTACCTACAGCCGGATATACTTTGATACCAGCTGGAAACCTACGACTAAAGCATATTCTACAATGCTAAAGTTAAAGTATCTTAGATAAAGTATTATCTAAGATATGGTAGTCATGACATGTCCATGACTTATCTTTTGTCACCAACCAAAGTTGGCAACTGTACTAACTGATAAAGGTAAACAGTGGAATAAAGTATGGTCAACTACATGGCTTTTGAGAAAACGCCATGCATTATCTCAGTGGTCTGCAGCGGAGTGTCCGAGAGACCATACTTATGTCCACTGGTTCATAGTAGTGACTTCCGAAGGTTAGTTGGCTTCGAAGGAACAAGTTCTTCCGAAGCCACTTATACTTCGGAAGAAGCTACTATACTTCCGAGGCTTGAGGACTTCTTCATATCTTCATACTTCGGAAGTTGACTTCTTATCTTTTCTTCAAAGTCTTGAACTTCGGAAGTGAATACTTTGTCTTCGAAAGTTGGAGTTTTCCTTCGGAAGATGATCTTGCACTTTGTCTTCGGAAGAACTCCATTTCCTTCGGAAGTTCCACACTTAGCTTCGGAAGTCCTGTATTAGTTGTACCCAAAAATAGTACAAGACTCTTACAAGCCTATTACATGAGTTACAATGAGAAACTATATATACTACTACCTACAGCCGGATATACTTTGATACCAGCTGGAAACCTACGACTAAAGCATATACTACAATGCTAAAGTTAAAGTATCTTAGATAAAGTATTATCTAAGATATGGTAGTCATGACATGTCCATGACTTACCTTTTGTCACTAACCAAAGTTGGCAACTGTACTAACTGATAAAGGTAAACAGTGGAATAAAGTTAGGTCAACTACATGGCTTTTAAGAAAACGCCATGCAGTATCTCAGAGGTCTGCAGCGGAGTGTCCGAGAGACCATACTTATGTCCACTGGTTCATAGTAGTGTCTTCTGAAGGTTAGTTGGCTTCGGAAGAACAAGTTCTTCCGAAGCCACTTATACTTCGGAAGAAGCTACTATACTTCCGAGGCTTGAGGATTTTTTCATATCTTCATACTTCGGAAGTTGACTTCTTATTTTTTCTTCTAAGTCTTGAACTTCGGAAGTGAATATAATTTGTCTTCGGAAGTTGGAGTTTTCCTTCGGAAGATGATCTTGCACTTTGTCTTCGGAAGAACTCCATTTCCTTCCGAAGTTCCACACTGAGCTTCGAAAGTCCTGTATTAGTTGTACCCAAAAATAGTCTAAGTGATTTGGTTTTGGTTGTACCAGCCTTTCTAAATCCAACAAACTCCCCCTAGGCTGATGCTACCAAAACCTCACTTATTTCTACTTCTGAAAACCTTCAGCACTAGGGACAGAAGATGTTTGTCTGTTTCTTTGTTCATCCCTGAAGTGGTGCTGAGAAGTTTGTACAAGTCATTAGTGGATAGGAGATCTAGTCTATCACTCTGAATGACATGTACCCTTTGTGGTGCCCCCTGAAGAGAGTTAGTTTACGGGAGTTATAGTCATACTCCCATCTAACTATGGATTCAAGTTCATGACCCTCAACCATTTGAAGAAAGGCTTTGCCTTTGGTTGATGATCCTTTCCTTTTCTCCTCCTCCCTCAGTTTCAACTCTTCTTTAATCTTGGTCCTAGCAGTTAGCTCGGCCCGATGAAGACTGCTTAAGTGATTTCTGATGTGAGCAGCTACTTTAGAGTTGGAGGGGTTGGAGAGTGGCTTCTCTGCTAACTCAGCAATATCTAATCCTCTTGAGTGTAGCAGAGATGAGGCATTTAGCTTATTTATCTCTCCACTCTCTCTCTCTTAACAACAAAGTTGTGAGAAGAGTCTTCGAACCTCTACTGATAATCTTCTTCCTAGGCACAAGGGGTTGACTTGTTACCTTGTCTCCTTTCTTCATATCCAGCAGAGTCACTAGCCTTCTCTTTAGCTTCTTTTCTTCCTCATTCAGAGTATCTGAGTTGAGGCCAAGGAGCTTTGCAGCTTGGTCCAATGTTCCTCTGGGCAGATCAAGAAATTGATCTCTAGTGAGGGAATATGAGGATCCATCAACATAAGTCAGTTTGACAAAATCCTCCTCACAAGAGATGTCGCTCAGGGTTGCACAGTTGATGAGCTTTGTCTTGATTGCCTTGAACTCCTCTAAGGAGAGATGTTTGGAAGGCTGAGGGGATGGTTTGGGAGGTTGTTAGGTAGGTTGTGGTGTTTGGGTTCTGGCGAGTGTTTTGGGTTGGAGGATGGGTAGTTTAGGTGGTTGAGGTGAGGAAGTTGGTAAGGTTGATGGTGTAGGTTCAAGGGTGTAAGGTTCAGTGGTTGGTTCAGTCTTGATGGGGAATGAAAAAGGAATTGGTTCAGGTTATGGTTGGGTTTGAGATTGGGGTTGGGTGGTTGGTTTGAAGATCATCCCATGTCCCCTTCTATACATCTCCTTACTCTTCCCCGATCGAATGTCAGCTTTTATGTCACTAACATGTCGCTGGAGGGTCTTCTCAGTCATAGGACCCACCTGCCTGCCAGAGAAGCCATGAGCCCGGAGATAGTCTTTCATCCAGGCCTTTTCACCTATCTTTCTGGCAGCAGCGAGTCCTGCTTCCTCTTCCTTCTTCCTCTTTAACCTCAGCTTCTCCTTAGCAGTTTTCTTTCTCTCCTTCTCCATTTGATCTTGCTCTTTGTTGAAGAGCCATAAGATCGTATCATTGTTATGTGGAGATAGTTCTTCTTGAGTGAAACCCCTGGATGTTAGGAAAGTTATCCTTTCCCTCCTAAGCTGCTGATCAGCTTCTCTTTTCTTCTTCTCCCTTTCTTCCTCTAAGGCCAACCTTGCTGCTTCTTTCTTTTGCTAAATTTGCAGCAAAGTATCCTTTTCTTTCTCAACTAACTCCTCTAATGGTAGCAGAAGTACATCCTCATTCACAGCTCCTAAATTGACAAGTCTGTCAATGATTTCCACTCTTCTTTGGTTGTTGACAGCCTCCTGGTTAGCTGCAGCTGCTTTGCTACTAGCAGCTAGCAACTTCCCAGTTGGAAGTCTACCTTTTCTTTTGAGCTTTTCTAACCTTGCTTCCTCCTAAAGCTCTTCCTCAGACATCTTCATCTTTCCTTTGACATCTTTGAAAGTGCTAGACTTTGGGGGTTCTTGGATGGAAGGTTCAGGTTGAGTGTTGGTAATGGGAGCTGGAGTCAATGATGATGTTTGAGCTAGGGGTTGGGTGAGAAAATCCTCCCTGTTAACCACAGATTCAAGTTCTAGGATTGCATTTGTGACTATTAGATCATCGGATAAAGAGAATAGTCCTTCCGCAACTACAATCTCAGCTTCGGAAGATTAAAGTTGTTCTTTCGAGGCTTTGACTTGTGCTTCGGAAGTCTGTGAGAATGCACTCTCTATCCCAAACATCTCAGTTGGTGGGCCATCAGTCATTGTTTCCCCTTCGAAATTAATCTCAGGTTTCAATTGGACCTTAGGTTGACCAACTCCCTTAATAGTAGTAGAAGGTGCATTCAACCTCTGAAGCTCTTGAGCTCCAAAGTAGATCACAGACCAATCAGGACTTGGTTGTTCAATAAAAGATTCCATCAGGAACTTGTTGAAGAACCTGCTGAGATCTTGGAGCATCCTTTGGTCCACTTGAATTACAACTGGAGGAGGCTCAGGAAAAACTGAAGCTTGTTGCATGGGGTATCTTGAACTTAAGGAAGTGAGAGCTTGACTCTGTGGTTCCTCTTGTCTTTGGCTTTGTCCCTGAACACTCTCCCTTTTTTTGGTAGCATCATCTTGAGAGCTTGATGAGCTAGAGGAAGAGGTCAATGTAAGGCCCCGTTCCCGGGAAACCTCACGGTTGGTTAATCATAGCATAAAAATCATTTTTAATAACCAAAACATTGCAGCGGAATTTAATAGACATTCATTTAAAACTTGGAAACCATCTTGTACTCATACATTTGTCCTTTAATTGTAAATAAAACATAGTACTTGTTCTTAAATTACAATAAAAGATTTTATAAACGGAAATGCCATCCACTACCATCCAAGTAGCTTCCCACCTTGTGCCATCCCCACAAGCATCATTTACCTGCCAACTATTATGCATAAAAGTCAGCTTTGCTGAGTGAGTTCTTGTTTTAGATAAGTAAGAAAAAATATAACTTTATCCTTCATATAATGATCACGCATACATCATAATACATAACATTTCTTGCATCATAATAAGCATGTTCATTATCTTTCATTCTTTCATTATCTTTCATTTTCATCATAAACGAGATTGCACAAAGCAAGAGCTCCATGTTGATCGACAACAAAAGTCGATCCCTGTCGGTACACATCTTCATGGTAGCTAACCCCCGACAGTTGATCCACACTGCAAGGCACATAGCCCACTCATGAATACGGATCAATCACCATACATCAGACTCACATAAGTGAAGTTGATCATTGTGCTTGCAAGACTTTTCATCATCAAATGGGCCTGGGGGTACAATTCCTTAAGTTTCACTTTTCATTAATATCATCTTCCACTTTAATATGTAATACTTAACTTATTAAGTACACAACATACCAAGTACTAGTCATCATAACACATAACCGACCCTCCGCGAGACAGCGGGGGTTCGAGGGCGGCAGCCCCTGACAGCGGGATCCTACGGGCAGCAGCCCCTAGTGGGGTCCAAGGGGAAACGCCCCTGGCTGGGGCTGGGCTGCCAGGTCAGCGCGAAAAATTTTTATATTTAAAACATTTATATAGCACATTTACTTATAGAAAAATCGATCTTCCTGTTAAAACCTCTTAAAATCTTAGTCATTTAAAAACGTATATTTAGTATGCATAATAGCCTCAAAACATGGAAAAACTTATAAATAGGGGATCTAAAACTCACCTGGATACCGTGACTAACTTCTAAACTAAGCTTTCTAGGTTAGGATCACACTACATAGCTTGCAGATAAGTTAACACTTAAAGAGGTTAATTTCTGCCTAAATTCGCTACTAATTTCGCTGCCAGAAAAGCAGTTTCGTTGCCAGTTTCGCTGACAGTTTCGCGGCCAGTTTCGCTGACAGTTTCGCATGCCAGTTTCGCCCAACTTTCGTTGGAATTCCGTGGCTGCGAAATTACCTGCGAAACTACAATTCGCAGAAGACTCATAGTTTCGCAGCTTGAATAAGCAATTTCGCTGGATGCACAGACAGTTTCGCAGATCGAGCTGAAATGACGAACCAACCCATTTTTAACCCAAAATCGCAACTTTTTACGTCCAAACCCTTAGTTTATCATCCACGAGGCTATATCTAAGCATTATACATGTTCTCATACGTAAAAATGTGACCTTTATGCGATTCTTTGAAACTTTTCAAAACCCAAAACCCTAGAATCCTGGTTTAATCTATAGAAGGGTTTAGAGGCCGATTCTTACCTGGATTTGTTGCTCATTTCTGATGGTTTGAAGCTGCAACACCCACATCTTCAATCTCTTAACCCTTGAAGCTCCAAATCTTGAGTTTTGTTCACTTTCTCTCTCTACTTTCTCTCTCTACGAATTTGGGTGGCTAGGGTTGCAAATGAGGAAGATGAAGGCTGCTTTGGTGGGTTAAGGGGCTGATTATGGGCCCTTAATCACTTAGGCTCTTGCCCATAAACCCAATTTAGCCCATAACCCATTTCTTTCTTTTATTAAATACCCAATAATCAAGCCCATTATCCTTGATAACTCGTTTTGACTTTTCGGGGTGTTACAACTCTCCCCAACTTATTTAGATTTCGTCCTTGAAACCTGTCAGTCATCAAACAATTGAGGATAAAATTTCCTCATCTCTTCCTCGGTTTCCCATGTAGATTCTGATCCTTTCCTGTGTCTCCACTGTACTCGCACTAGCGGAACCACTTTATCCGTAAGTGCTTCTCTTTCCAATCAAGGATGGCCACCGGCTGCTCTACATAATTCATCCGTTCATCGAATTCAATGTCTTCTAATGGTACAACTGCATCATTATCTGCTAAACATTTTCTGAGATGAGATACATGGAACGTAAGATGAATTCCATTCAACTCATCAGGTACTTCTAATCTATAGGCCACTTCCCCTACCCTCGCGACAATACGGAATGGCCCTATGAACCTTGGGCTTAACTTTCCCCGTTTTCGAAACCCGATGATCCCTTTCCAGGGAGATACCTTGAGCATAACCTTGTCACCAACCTCAAACTCTATTGGTCTACGCCTCTTATCAGCATAAGACTTCTTGCGATCTTTTGCGGCTTTCATGAATGCCTTAATCTTATCTAACTTCTCGGTTGTGACCTCAATCACTTCAAGACTTCCCAATTCCTTTTGCCCAATGTCACCCCAACACACGGGCGTTCTGCACTTCCTACCGTACAACATCTCATAAAGTGGCATACCAATGCTGGCATGGTAACTATTATTATATGAGAATTCCGCCAATGGTAAGTGCTCATCCTAACTTCCTCCAAAGTCGATTACACACGCTCGTAGCATGTCTTCTAACGTCTGAACCGCTCTTTCCGACTGACCATCCGTCTGGGGTGGTATGCCGTACTAATATGCAGTCTAGTCCCCATTGAGTCGTGAAACCTCTTCTATAACTTGGACGTAAACCGTGTGTCCCTATCCGAAACGATAGACACTGGCACACCGTGACGAGCCACGATCTCCTTCATAAATAGCTCTGCCGACCTCTCAGAGGAAAACGCCTCGTGAATTGGTAGGAAATGGGCGCTCTATGTTAAACGCTAAACAATCACCCAGATCGCGTCGCTTCCTCTCGTCGTGCGAGGTAGCTTCGTGATGAAGTTCATTGTGATGTGTTCCCATTTCCATTCAGGAATATCCAAAGGCTGGATCTTTCCATATGGCTTTTGGTGCTCTGCCTTCACTTGCAGACAAGTCAGGCACTTGCTCACGTACTTAGCCACGTCTCGCTTCATTCCCGGCCACCAGTAATCTTTCTTCAGATCCTGATACATTTTCGTGGCACCGGGATGAATGGAATATCGAGTTTTGTGAGCCTCATCCAGGATCTTCCCCCTCAGATCCCCATAGAGAGGGATCCACATTCGCCCAGATCGGGTTCTGACACCCAGGGTGTTTTCCTCCAAATCTAAAACTTGTCCTTTCATCGATCAAACAAGTCATCAATCCTCGGCAATGGATACCGATTCTTCACCGTCAACTTGTTCAACTCACGGTAGTCAATGCACATCCTCATACTACCGTCCTTCTTCTTCACGAATAAGACCGGAGTAGCCCAAGGAGAGATAATCAGTCTAATGAACCCCTTATCAAGCAACTCCTGCAATTGCTCCATAAGTTCCTTCATCTTGGTCGGAGCCAATCGATACGGTGCCTTAGCTACTCGTTGGGCACCGGGCAACAAGTCAATCTGAAATTCGATTTCGCGGTTCGGTGGCACACCTGGTAAATCATCTGGAAACACGTCAGGGAAGTCACACACAACCGCTACATCACACAATTGTGGTTTTGACGTATCCACATCCTTCACGTAGGCCAAGTAGGCACTACATCCACGTCTCATGCACTTTCCGCCACCGCCATCGAAATCACCTTCGGAATCGTAGTGACTCGGTCACCGTAGATCGTCACTGAACTCCCGTCAGGCGCTGTCAATTGGATCATCTTCTTGTGACACACAATGTTCGCCTCGTAGTCCGCCAACCAATCCATTCCTAGGACTACATCAAAACCGCCTAAGGTCATCACGAACGGTCTAACAGGAAACTTATGACCTTCTAGTTCTATGTCACAGTCTTCTACCATATCATAAATCCTGGTAGACTTACCTATGGCAGTTTCTACATCGAAGGGCTTATCTATACTCCTACTACTAACAGGCAATTTAGCACAGAAAGTAGCAGAAATAAAACTCTTACTAGCACCTGAATCAAATAACACAGAAGCTAGAGTTTGGTTTACTAGAAACGTACCTGACACAACATCGGGGTCTGTCCTAGCCTCCTACCAGGTCATCGTGAAAGCTCTGGCGCTTGCTTTCTGCCCTTTGGTTCCGGTCATCTTCTTTGCTCCGGAACTCTTAGCCCTTGGCTTCTTACAGTCCCTGCTCATGTGGCCCCTTCCACCTAGTTATAGCACCTTATAACCCCACATTCTTTTGCCATATGCCCTGCCTTCCCACACTTGAAGCATACATTTACTCCCCACCTACACTATACAGTATGCCCCTTACCACACTTACCACACCTCATCGTCTCCGCACCGGTCGTAACCACACGGCGGTCATCCGTCCTGGCAACCTTGTTACTTGGAGTGAAACTCTCACATTCAACCCGCTTTCCGTTCCAATTCTGGTCGCCGCTACCCTTTTTGTTCACTTCAATCACGGTCGTCTCCTTCACCACCCTAATTATCTCAGTCACCAAAGACGGCAGAATCGTCTGCATGACCTGTTGAACTCCCTCAACAACAGCCTCTTTCATTGCGGTCCTCAGATTAGCACTATCATCACCGCCTTCCGCGTGATGGATCTCGGGCTCTTCAAGTGCCATTTCAGCAGCCCTAGCCATGCTTCTCGTGACACGCGGTCCAGTACTACGTCCACCACAACCTTCACTTGACGAAACCTTCAAAGATCTACCTCCAACCATCCTCTAACCTGCTATAAGATTCAAACACTAACACAGTCATTCAAGGTAATAGCTCAGTTTATGTCAAGTATAGTAAGTCCCTAATTACAGTGGCCAGTTGTGATTAGCCACTTACTTTACTCTTCATACCCCAAGTATTTCCTATCCTGACTATATCAATATCTAAATCTACTAAAGGCACATAAATCACATAACATGTGCACATAATACCGATTATCATTAAGAAAATACCTCATGGCACGTAGCTACTCGGACTGGCATCCCTTCCCTTTTGTCCCATTCTCAGTTTAAGTTTTGGTTTCTTTTGAAAATTTACCCATTTCACTTAAACTTTGGCTCTGATACCAACTTGTAAGGCCCCGTTCCCAGGAAACCTCACGGTTGGTTAATCATAGCATAAAACTCATTTTTAATAACCAAAACATTGCAGCGGAATTTAATAGACATTCATTTAAAACTTGGAAACCATATTGTACTCATACATTTGTCCTTCAATTGTAAATAAAACATAGTACTTGTTCTTAAATTACAATAAAATATTTTATAAACGGAAATGCCATCCACTGCCATCCAAGTAGCTTCCCACCTTGTGCCATCCCCACCAGCATCATTTACCTGCCAACTATTATGCATAAAAGTCAGCTTTGCTGAGTGAGTTCTAATTTTAGATTAGTAAGAAAATATAACTTTATCCTTCATATAATGACCACGCATACATCATAATACATAACATTTCTTGCATCATAATAAGCATGTTCATTATCTTTCATTCTTTCATTATCTTTCATTTTCATCAAAACGAGATTGCACAAAGCAAGAGATCCATGTTGATCGGCAAAAAATTTGTCGATCCCTATCGGTACACATCTTCATGGTAGCTAACCCCCGACAGTTGATCCACACTGCAAGGCACATAGCCCGCTCATGAATTCGGATCAATCACTATACATCAGACACACGTAAGTGAAGTCGATCATTGTGCTTGCAAGACTTTTCATCATCAAATGGGCCTGGGGGTAACATTCATTAAGTTTCACTTTTCATTAATATCATCTTCCACTTTAATATATAATACTTAACTTATTAAGTACACAACATACCAAGTACTAGTCATCATAACACATAACCGAACCTCCGCAAGACAGCGGGGGTTCGGGGGCGGCTGCCCCTGACAGCGGGATCCTAGGGGCAGCAACCCCTAGTGGGGTCCAAGGGGCAATGCCTGTTAGGATCTGGTATTTGAACGAAACACCAACTGATTAAAGTGTTAAACCAAACCAAATAATACGGAATCCTATTTGATTGGTGATCCAATCAATGAGAACGCACGTAGAAACAATAACGTATTGAGTCTAACGTCAAGGATCGATTAGGAATTGATCTACAGCGTTCTATGAACTTGGAGTACGAACTTAGAGGCTTCTGGACGGCTAGGGTTTGTCTGGAGTTGAAGTGGATTGAATGCTTACGTTTTTCCACGAATTAGGTGGTATTTATAGGTTAGGGTTGCTCATTCGGGCGACTGAACCATTAGCATGGTTCATTCGTGCGATTGAGCCATGCGATTGATCCATTCGCACGACTGAGTATTCAGTCGTGCGACTGAGCCAATCTCATGTTATAGTCATACGACTGATCCAGTCTCTTGGTTCAGTCGTGCAACTGAGTCATTCGTATGAAGTTGTTCATGCGTATGGTCCATTAGCATGAGCCATTCACATGATAACTTCATGTTATTAAGTTTGAATGTATTAGCTGTCATAACATTATTTATATTAATTCAAACAACCACAAACCTATATAATCAAGTCAATATGCGTTAAACGACTCATTAATGAAATATTAAACATTATAAACACAACCAAACATTTGTATTTCATTAAGTACCCAACGATTACATAAGTGTAAGGCAATAAAGACATATTACATTCAGATCAAAATCTAGGTACATATATATCAACAAACTCCCCCTTGGACCTAGATCTATCTAATGTCTTATCTTCTTCATAACCTCTTCATATTTCTTGTACTTCTCCTCTCTAGTGACTCCTGTGTGTATCTCAAACGCAAAGCAGAGTCGTATCACATTTTGGAATTGGAGGGCTTGTACAATATCTTGCGTGTCATAGAACAGTGGCCACTTGTATAATGTGTATACATCATCAGCAGACAAGTTAGCGAGCCACATCGGGTCAAATACCCTGATAGTAACCATTCTTCCCTCTTTGTTTAGAACTATGACTGCCTCCCCTGTTCTCCAATCATAGTACCACCATTTTAAGTGTGGAGTGAAGTCCTGTGGCATTTCCCTGAGAGGGATTCTTGACATTGTTCTTGGGGGACTCCACTTCAGCACTATCTTGGGCTTTCCAGTTATGGGATCAACTTCAGAACGTCTGATATACCTCGTAGGTTGTTGAGGTGTGAAGTTGACCCACCTGGTGTGGTACTCTTTCTTCAGGGCAGCCTCAAACCAGCCTGACATCTTCCTCGGGTCAGCATATAGTAGCTTCAATTTAGCCAGCTGGTTGAGCTCAAAACCAGGTAGAGACTTTAGATCATGCGGGAATCTAAAGTACTCAATACCCTTCTCTCTCTTTACCGCGTATACATTAAGATCATCAAAATTAGCCCACGCGATAATCTTGCCTGACTCCTTGTGATGTTTCTTCACTTTATAGAGCTTGGTGTAGACATTCGGTGTAGGAGCAGCATGTTGTGCTCGGATCTCCTCAAAACATGCAGCCCATTTAGCCTTTCTGATATCAACATCGGCGTTTGAGGCTTGGGCTTGTTCTTCAATCTTCTCAGATTCTTGCTCCATCTGATCTAATATCTCGAATGTATCACTTACTAGGGAATCACCCAGATTGGGAACCATATTTCCCTCTTTGTTAGCGTACTCAGGATAATGCTTTGCTGTGACGTCCTCGATCTCTATCTCATCAATGTCGTTCAGCTCATCATTACTGTCCTTTTCAAACGTTGGAGCGTATTTTACAATCTCATCGGGATTGAGCTTGAACATTTCTACTATTTGCTCATCAGTAAGATCATGAATTATTTCCCCTTCTTCAGGGGTGTAACTCACTAATCTTCTGACAATCCCTTGCAGATCAAGAATCATGGTTAGTTGAGTCTTGATCTGTTGGAGGGGAGCAATATCATGTTCATCCCTTTGATAATTTGGATCTGGTCGATTTAAACATGTAATACACCAAACATTAGTAAATACTCAAAGCAAAAACTCTTAACATTAAAATAGATATTCATTTCATAAGTTTAATACAGGATTCAAGTACATATGATTTTAATAACATAAATAACTAAGCATTACTCTTATCCTATATCCTCATCTCTTCTGCTACTGGGGTGGATGTAGAGGCACTCTGATCTTGATTCCTTTTGGTCCTCCTTTCACTTGTAGCTGTAGCACCAGCAGCAGAAAAGTCATCTTCATCATCATCACCATTAGCATCTGTATCACCCTCATGATTGTCACCATCATCATCATCACTTTCATCATCAGTATCATCGTCTTCATCTTCTTCTCCTATCTTTAAGGGCTCATCTTGAGACCCTTTGTGCTTTAGCTGCAGAGATTTGTTTGCAGCCTCCAACTCCGCAATCTTCTTGTCATGCTGCTCTTGGAGCTGAGACATCTGCTGAGCCTGCTGATCAATCAGTCGAGCCTGCTAAGAAAGTTACTGAGATTGCGTAGTAGTAAGATCTACTAACTGACGAATCTGTGTTGTCTTCTCGTCATCGGCTGCTAACAGACGCATCACCATACGGTTCAGCACTGATAGTTGTTCCTCTACCCCAATGGGAGGTAGAGGTGATCCTGATGGATATGGAGAGAAAGACGATGGTGCAGCAGGATGGCTAGTGGTGGTGGTGACAGTGGTGAAGATTGGAGGTGGTTTAGATGTAGGTGGTGGTGGTGTAGGTGTGAATGATGTGGTGGTAGATGGAAGGGTGGTAGTGGTGTTAGGAGGAATGGTGGTAGGGATGGTGGCTGTGGTGGTGGCTGTGGTGACAGATGGTGTGGCTGTAGAGGTGGTAGTGGTGGTGGCTATGGTGGTGGCTGTGGTGGTGATGAAGGTGAGTCTGCGCTTCTTCTTCTTCATGCTGTGGGGCTGAGCCATCCTCTTCTTCCTCAATCCTGTCGAGGAGGATGCTCCCCCTAGAACACGGCTTGGCGGATCGGGAGAATATGTTGGGTCAGCAGCAGCTCTCCCGATCCACCAGGGCATTCACCAACTGCCCGGAGCTCTTGTTCTGTGGGAACAACTTTACTTCCCACAGTCCGTGTTAGTGGCTCCTCATCTGACTCCTCCTCTTCCTCACCATGTATGAAACCCTGGTGGAACCCAGCAGACTCTGCTATATCTCCAGTGGGGGCAGATACCGGAGATGTACTATCAGTAGTGGGGCCCCTTGGTCGAGTGGGCAAGGTATCTCCAGCATCCCCGCTATCGTCATCATCAGAGTTGTGCTCTGGGAGCTGTAGCTGCTCATCATCGGAGTCGCTGACTACGTGACGCCACTGACGTCTGCCAGGTGCCACGTACCTGTCATTGGCCAGATGGCCTATCAGTCTCTCTACTTGGGGCTTTACCTGCTTACCCCGGTAAACTCTCATACGACCCAGGGTTGTATCGTCCATGATCTCTAAAGCCACAACATCGTGGCACTCCTTTGGAAGTGATGGCAACTTCTCATTGAAACGCAACTGCAAGAATCTGGGGTACATGCAGAAACCCTCCTTACCCTTTGCCTCCAGATTCTCCACAAGGTAAGAGAAGATCATGCTCGAGAAGCTAAAGGGGTGGTTCAGTACCAGTGCCACATAGGCATTCTGAATCTGGTCTGAAAGATCATCAAACCCACCCCTTCTGGAAGCAATGCACTTCAGAATGACATGTGCTAAGTACTTATACTGGGGACACAGGTTGCTCTTGTTGAGCACACCTGAGTTGATGTCCACAGCGTACTTAATCCTTAGGAAACATCCTCTCACCATAAGTGGGTGAAGTCTGGTGGGGTGATCAGTATCGTCCCCCAGCTCAAGTACTCTCTGAATATCAGCAGCAGTAATCTCAATATCCATGCCATAGATAGAGCTCCGTATGCTATACGGCTCACGTGATCGATCAACAGAAGCATTCTCCCAGAAGGCCTGATGTAAAGACCTGTAGGGAGTGCATGGAGTAAAGATGGCCTTGTGGATCCTTGATCGCCTAAGAAAAGCGATGATCTCTGCAAACTCGGCACCATTCCGAGTAGTATGGTCTAGATGAGCACATATATTGTGCTTAGGGTTGATAGACCATCTATCAGCCATCGATCTGAAACACAAGACACAAAAACATTAGAAAATCACATACCACAATTCAGTTCTAAGTATCTTGTTTGAATTCATTTGATTCATTCATGCGAGTGAATCATGCGACTGTGGTCAGTCGGTTGTCCTATCATGCAACTGGACTCATTCAGGTGAATGAACAGACGACTGAGTTCAATCTGTTGGCTGAGCCTGCGATTAGTTTAGTCGGCCGACTGAGCTCATTCGCATAATACATTCGGCCGATTGACCCATTCAGACGACCAGTCGCATGACCCACTGTTCGGTCGACTGAGGTTTGAATCTTGACCAATTCATGTAATTAAACGTGGTTTAATGGTTCTTTAGACTCGCAATCTCATAACTAATAACCTATTAGACTTATTTTTAACATTTTACTTAGTCTCAGTAGGTTATTGGGTCATTTAAAGGTTCGGTTCTTGTTTCAATCGAACATCACAAATTAGGGCACCATTTCTTCTGATTTCTGTGAGATTTCATCTTATTATACCTGTATAAGTGCAAACACACGTCAGAAGATCAAGAAGAATGTATAATCGAGGTCTAAAGAAATTTGGGCAGTGTAACGGTACAATGTGCGATATAAGGGCGAGTGGGAGTGGTGAGGAGAATGCGATCGACTATGGCCCTTTATATACTGAATCTGAGTTCAATCGGCCGACTAGCCTCATTCGCTCAGTTCATTCGGGCGACTGAAACTCAGTCGGGCGACTGGCTCAGTCGATCACATTCAGTTGGCCGACTGAAGCTCAGTCGGTCGACTGACTCATTCGCACACTCTCATTTGGTCGAATGGGTCAGTCTGATAAGCCATTCGGGTGAATGGTTCATACTCATGTCCATTCGGTTATTTAATGCACGAGCATGATCCATTCGCATGATTGGTCCATACTCATGGTCCAGTCGTGCGAATGGGTCATACACTCGACATTTTTCTGACTTTATGACCATTTGACATTTAAACCCTTTTAAACTGTTAATTTAACATTATGAACATTTGATCATCTCAGACATGATCATTTTAGACTTAAAAACTTTTGATCACCTCAGACGTGATCCTTTTAAGACATTTTGTCACCTCAGACGTGATCCATTTATTTGAAAGCATGTGTGGTCACCTCAGACGTGACCTTTTAGATGATAAGGTCCCTTATCAACTTCCATTACATAGTCCGATACTACACAAAACTGAAATAGACTAACTTTGTACTTACATAAAGGAAATAACACTGAAAATTACACTAAGACATGTTTTTGTGTTTTTGTGAGGGTTAATTCCTAAGATGTACCTCTAAGGACTAATTCTTCTGAGAGGGCAGCCTCAATCTTTTAAACCATACATGGACCAATTCAAGTTGGAATCATATTGGATATTCAAATCATTTGGGACAAGTTAGCTAAAACCTTTGATGCTCTTTCCTTGTTTTTCATCTAGTGTCATTTAGCAAATTTAGGAAATCATACTAGTACTATTAGGTCCCCACACTGATTTGAACTTTCAAGAATTGTAGCCATAGTGATTGTAAGTATACTTGTCCTGTTAAATCCATACACAGACTTTCAACACAGTTTGGTGATCGTTTTATGGTTTGTTAATTTCAACAAGCATTTGTGGATCCCACACTTATATGGTAATCAACATTCCTCAGGAGATTTTTGAGCGGTCTTAGGGTAGAATTCAAAAAGAGACTATTCTTAGAACTTTCAAAGAGAAGCCAATCCTCAGGTCAGTGCCATCGCACAGCAAGAGGTGGCAAACAAAATGAGTTCTAGAATATGTAGATTATGCTTATCCTCAGGTCAGTGCCACCGCACAGCAGAGAGGCACATAACCTATCTTCTTGTTTGAGCAATTTTTCTTCTTTTTGCACAGATCTTACCAACAACATAGGTTATCAGTTTGATTGTATTTGAATTTTTCATGTGCTTTTGCTCATGCTTTGGTCTTACGCACACTTTTGTGGCGTTTATTTTGCTCGTCACCCCTTATTGGAATCTTGTTGATTGTGTTAACCAGGGATAAGGTGTTACCCACAGCTAGTCAAACATTTTAGTTTAATCTTGAGATCACCAAAAGGTCTAGTCATCTATTGTGTTGAATCTACCGACATATCATCTGTGGTCTAGCAACCTCTAGGTCTACTTTCTTTGTGTTACCTTGGTAGTAGCTAGCTTGTCTATCATATTTCCTTTTATATTGTTCAGACTACACAGACTTATACTTGAACTTTGCATCTTTTTCAATTTTGATTTTTAAAACCCCAAATGGTTTGTACCTGTGTACTATCATATTCCAAACATTGAATCGGTATCACACATACGATCTTATTTATCTTCAGCTTGCCTCTTCTTTTTCCCTTGTTTTTTTATTTTTTTTATTTCTTTTCTAGACCTATTCTCCCCCTAAAATTATAAAACCACTATGGATTTGCGTTTTAGGATTTTAATGTGCAAGGAAAGAAACTAATTGTATTGAAAGTAATTAAGATACAAAAAAAAGAGAATAAAAGAAAATTTGAATTGAAAACTTTAAAGAAACTGGACACGACGCATCGGACTATACATGGTCATCTTCAGGAATGACCTCACTTTTCTTTTTAATGCCATTGACCTCTAACAGATATAGAAAACGTGGTTTGTCAAAAGCCTTTGTATAGAGGTCAGCGCGTTGAAAATCAGTGTTTATTTTTATCACATCGATTAAATTCTTTTCAAAACAATCACGTATGAAGTGAAATTTAATTCTGATGTGTTTGGTCTTAGGATGTTGGACCGGGTTTTTAGTGACTGCAATCGCAGCAGAGTTATCAACAAAGATATTAGTGGAAGTGAAATGCAAGCCGTAATCCCGCATTTGCTGTTGAATCCATATGATTTGGGAACAGCAGCTTGCAGCAGCAACGTATTCGGCTTCACAGGTTGACAATGCAACCGAGGTCTGCTTCTTACACTGCCAGGTTACTAATCTTCTCCCAAAGAACTGACACCCTGCTGATGTAGACTTGTAGTTCATCTTGCAGCCGCCGTAATCCGAGTCACTATACGCTGTAAGTTCAAAGTCATCATCATGAGGATACCACAACCCAAGTGTGGGTGTGCCCTTCAGATAACGAAATATCCTTTTGACCCCAATTAGATGGTTCACCTTAGGCTTTGCCTGATATCGTGAGCATAAACATGTAGCATACATGATATCAGGTCTTGAGGCAGTGAGATACATGAGAGATCCAATCATCCCTCGGTACCTAGTGGCATCTACCAGATCACCATTCTCATCTGGTGCTACATCATGGTTTAGCCAGTGGAGTGCCAGTGGTGGAAGCATTCTCCATGTCAAACCGACTGAGAATATCCCCTACATACTTGGTCTGATGTAAGAAGATCCCATTTGGTGTCTGATCCACCTGTAACCCGAGAAAGAATTTCATCTCCCCCAAGGCACTCATCTCAAACTCCGCCTTCATTACTGCTTCAAATTCTTTGCATAATTCTTTGTTCTTTGAACAGAAGATTATGTCATCTACATAGATCTGTACTAGCAGTAAGTCTCCATCTTTTTCTTTGATAAACAGTGTGCAGTCAATGACTCCCCTACGAAAGCCGTGTTTCACAGATGAGTCGAGAGTTTCTCATACCAAGCCGTGAGCTTGATGAAGCCCGTATAGAGCTTTGTCGAGTTTGTAGACTCTATCCCGATGATATGGATCCTCAAATCCCTCGGGTTGACTGACATACACTGTTTCTCGAATCTCACCATGAAGGAATGCACTCTTAACATCTAGTTGATAAACTTTGATTTTCATATAAGATGCATAGGCAAGGAAGATACGGATGGCTTCCATCCTTGCCACTGGTGCAAATACTTCATCGTAGTCGATACCCTCAACTTGTCGAAAACCCTGAACAACAAGCCGAGCCTTGTTTCTGATGATCACTCCCTGATCATCTTTCTTGCATTTCAAGACCCATTTGGTGCCAATGACTTTAGCACCTTTAGGTCTATCCACTAGTGTCCATACACCTAACTTCTTAAACTGAAGGAGTTCTTCCTGCATGGCACTAACCCAAGCCTCATCATTTAGTGCTTCACTAACATACTTTGGCTCAAACTGAGACACAAAGCAGCGGTATGCACCATCGTGAAGGTATCCTTTTTCCATCACAGAGGCATAATCAGCTGAGTACAGCTGATTTCTAGTCTGAACCCCTGATCTCACATCTCCTATAATATTATCCAAAGATGATAGACGTTTAGACGTGAGCCAGGAGTTGTCGAAACAACCCCTCAGAGTCAAGATTATGAACATTTGGTTCTGCATCTGAGGTAGTAGGAGTTTGAGGTTCCGAAGTCGAAGAGGCATCACTGTTAGATGCTTGTGGACTTGCAGGAATTGGACCCTGTCCCTCTTGATTGTTCTGATCATTTTCTTCAGCTTCATCTTCTGAGGAGGAGTCACTTGCTCCGAGTGCTCCCCCTGAGTGGTGCGATGAGTCACCGTGTAAACCTGATGATGCTGAATCTAGTGACGGTGAGTTCAAGATATCATACATCATCCTTGTAGCTAACTCTTCGTCAGAAGTGGAGATAGGTATGTTGAAGGACTTGAAGAATCCATCATAGTCGAAAAAGTAAGCGGGTCCTTTTCCAGTAGGTGGTGTGGTGTATCTTTGAACATCAACATTACACCACACTTCTACTAAACCCGTTGAGTTGTTGTAAACTCTCTTTTTGGTATGTTGTATCCTAGGAAGATACCTTCATCGCCTTCTCGCTGAATTTTCCTTCTGAGTCTTCTTCAGAAGTGTGCACGGCGCGCCAAATGGTTCGAGATACTCTAGATTAGGTTTACGTCGTTGTAGTAACTCGTAACATGTCTTGCCATGGCGTTTGACTACCAAACTCGATTTATGTGTAAGCATGCATTGCTACTGCCATCATCCCAAATTGATAAGCAGTTTCGAGTCCTGCTAGCATTGTCTTTTTTGTAAGCTCTATCAATCTGTCGATTCTTGTCTCTCAGCAACGCCATTCATCTGAGGCGTTATGCAGAAGTGAAACTGGTTGCACAATTACCTTTTCCTTGGCATAAAGCCTCCATCCACTGATTCTTGAACTCCATCCACTGATTCTTGAACTCGGTCCCGTTGTCTGAGCGTACCTGTCTACCTTCAGCTTGTAGAGAGATTACAGTGTGGTTACTAATTCCTTGAAAGACTCAAATGTTTCTGATTTGGACTCAAAAAACATTTACCAAGAGAATCTTGAGTAGTCATCAGTAACCACATAGCAGTACAAGTCACCGGCAATGCTTTTTGTACTGACTGGACCAAACAGATCCATGTGAAGAAGTTCAAGAGGAAGCTCGATAGAATGAACTTTCTTTTCCTTATGAGACTTCTTTGTATGTTTGCCTTTCTTGCATGCTACACAAAAATACGGAAGTTGGAAAATTTTGACGTTAACTCCTCTCACTAGATCATTCTGGATCAAGTGATTCATCTTCCGTTGATAATGTGTCCCATTCTCCTATGCCAGGAAATGGAGTCCTTCTCAGTAGCCTTGGATAAGAAGCACTGAACTTCATGATCCGTTGTAGAAGCCGTTGAGAGATCCAAAACATAAAGATCTTTATATCTTGAAGCTGTCATCAAAACTTGGTCCTCCGGAATCACATAGTCCTTCTTCAGGACATAACACTTCTTGTGTCCAATATAACCTTAAATCCTTTGACAAATATTTGGGAAACAGAAAGTAAGTTGTTTTGAAGTTGTTGAACGTAGTTCACTTTATCAAACTTAACTTTCTGATTTCCAACTTCCCCTAGAGCTTGTGATATAACCTCCTTTGTTACCAGCAAAGAAACATGCCCTCCTTTATTTGTTTGACGTTTGATAAGAGTGCCCTGTTCCTGTCATGTGCCTGGATGCTCCGCTATCTACAATCCACGTGTTGGTTCAGCACTGTAGCGAACACCCTGCACATTCAATTTAAAGCATTAGTTTAGGTTAGGAACCCAAGCCTTTACTGGCTTGGGTTTCCCAGAGGCATCACACATCATGAATTAAACCATTGACCCTTAGAAGGTGAGGGTAGCTCAGGTGACTTTTGTCATCATTATCAGACACAGAGGATGACTTTTCTTTCCATAAGCCAGTTTTGTGTAAGGCCGTTTGTGATAAACAGACGACTGGCTAATGGGTTGAACTTGGGTTCACTAGTTTGTTTTGTAGGTGGAGTCAATGAGCTCCTCTTAGAAGACCTAGGTTTTGATCCTGAAGTTCAACTTTCTTCCTAGGTGTCTGATAGTAAGGACATAAGACGCAATGTGTCCACACTCTCCACAGTTGTAGCATGACCTACTATCAACTTTATGATTAAACTGTCTATGTGGAGACGTGTGTGACACCCTAGTGACATCATTATGTTTGGCTTTTGACTCTACTTTTTTGATGTTTTATCTGTTTAACAAACTTAATTGTTTTAACATTCTTAACATCTTTTCCAATTTGTTTAACTGGACTTTGACATGAAACTCGTGATAGGTTAACATTAACAGTCTTTTAGGTTCAGATTTGACTTTGTTTGACCCTGACTTTATATTTAACCTTTCAACTTTTTTCTCAGATTAACACAAGGCATTTTACCCTTTGCCTTTGAAGTGGCCTCCTTTGTTTTGTTCCAGATTCTATTGGAAGTACATGAGGAATCGGGATCACTTACAAGAGGAGTAGACACCACATGATCCTTGATTGGATTGTTATTTATTGGTTTACTCTTAGTGTTCATCAAGGTCTCAGGTGGTGGTGGAACCACTTTATATCCCAAACCCTCCCCATTGTTACGCTCTCTCACTAAGGTTGGGACAATATGAGATGAACTTGTCAACTGTGCAGTTTTTGCTTTAATGAATTGACTTCTACTTAAAACTGCTTTTTGTTTCTTAGTGTCTTCTAGGGAGTTAAGATAGTACCTAAGGTCATTTGCTGGGTTAAAGCTTACACTCTGTTTCCCTAAGCGTTTTTTCAAAAGGTCTATCTTTTCTTTGCTAACTATGCTTATTTTTGTTTTAAAACTCTATTGCCTCAGTGCACAGTTGCAAATCCTTACTAAGCTATCGTTATGATCTAATAAACCTAGCAAATTTCAGATCTATGTTTTCCCTAAATTTATTACAATCAGAACAAGCATGATTTTGAAAAGTTGGTCAAGTAGTACTTACCTGAGGACGGTTCTGATGAATCATCCATCAACGCAGCATCTGATGTTTCT